>CALYLW010000477.1:264996-446044 GCA_944989445.1 Ampullaceana balthica | reverse complement strand
AAATCCCTTATATTAACTTAAACGCCGTCTCATGGGCGGGCGGAAAAACAGAAGTCAAAAATGACCCACTTCCAATGATCCGATCGAACTGAAATTTGGCACACGGACCCGTCTTACCTAACAATGCATCGTAGTAAAATTGCAGATCGATCGAATGTACCGTAATTAAATTAATGCATTTTTAGTTTATCCTTATATGAGGTATGTAATTTAAATTCACGATTTGTTATTGTTTTTTTGCCACGTGAAAGTTTGAGCATTGAGGCGACCCAACGAAACGACGGTGCGCTTTTGTTTACATTTTACGTGTCACTCTGAGCTCGGTCAAGCGAATCGGTGACCAGAGTTTTCCCCTCTCCCCCTCCCACCCACCCCTCCCCCCCCTAGGGTTATGAAGCAAACTTGTGTTAAGACAGATTCAGTCTGTAAATGTTTGAAAATAATCAATACTGTTAGTTATGTCTCATATATAAGGGATTTATAGTCAAAAACTTTGTTTTTACGGGGTTTTTTTTTCTAAATATATTTTATTGTTCTTTTCGTCGTCAAGTGTTTTTCCTTTGTCAAAGTCTTCTGAAAATATCATTAAAATTTTAATAAGTTTTAATTGTGAAATATATACATGTACCTTAAAATAACGAGTTTTGCATCAAGTAAAAAAAAGTCACATAGATTGTTTTAAGAGTACTATATGTCTTTATTTTTCACTTTCTTAAAATTAGTATAAATTATTAAATTGTTACGATAATGATAATGCAAATATTTGAGGAAAAATGTCAAAGTTTGACAAGAGGAAAAAAAAGAGTTAATCAAAATGAAAATATAAACCCTTTAACTTCTTACAAATAGACAATATGTTTTATTGATATTTATATTTTACCTCTAGTAATTAGATTGTTTAGTTAGGTGACGGTAAGATACACGTCAAACTGTTTGCTATTGAGCAAAAGATTTTTGTTCAGTTCACAAAATAAAATTAATATTCATGTTTTACGATAGTTTCAAATTCTCAAATCGGCAATATGGGTCTGGTTTGTTTTATTGATTGGTTTATTTGAAATGGTAAAACAGTTTAAAATAAGCTGAACCACGAACTTGGTGAGATGATTTCGATACACCATTATAAACTTTTATTCCCCATCAGGATGTGATTGAAAGTCGATGAGATCGACCTGACAATGAGAGTTGAATTCAGAAAAAGCCATGGGCTTGACCTAAAAGCCTTTTTTGATGCCTTTTTTATATTAAATATTTTGGAATTACCAATTCTGTCTACTATATCTCTTGGGTCTCCAATTGGTTCATGGTTCATTTTGTTATATTATTCAACTGTCTGTAATCACAGCACATTCGAATGTTTCCATTCTTATCTTTGACTATGACAGTTGGTGAAGTAGAGTTAGCTTCAACTGCTTTTCTTATTGTATTCTCTTTGAGTAGGTAATCAATTTCTTGTTTTACTGTGTCTTTATATGCCATTGGAATAGGGTATACTTTAGACTTGAAAGGTTCATGTTGTAAAAGTTGTATGTTATGAGTTACAGTTTTTGTGTTGCCTGTTTCTTTTGGGGCTTTTCTTTTTCATTGTACTGTCATTTTCATAATTTTATTTGCTGATGATATTTACGGTTTGATTTTCTTCTTTAATGTTACCATATGCTCTTAGTTTATCAATATGTAAGTTTTCCATATGTCTTTTGATATTGACACTATATGTGACATCACTAAGTTTCTCTTCAATGTAGTATGGACCTTCCCATGTGATTTCATTCTTTGCGTTTGGCAACAATACTAAGACTTGTTGTTCGGGCTCAAATGTTCTTAATGGTCTGTGTTTATTTTTGATTTCTCTATGTCTTGTACTTTGCTTGATTACTCTTTGTTTTGCTGTTTCAATACTGTAGAGTATTTTATATCTAGTATCTGACATCAGCTGATATCTGTACTGTATGGCATCTTGTTCGCTTATTAGCCTTTCCTTGAAATTTTTCAAAGGACTTGCAGGGTTTTGACCAAAAATTAACTCAAAAGGACTAAAACTGGTGCTTTCATGCTTGCTGCTGTTGTACGCAAATAGTACTAAAGGTAAATATTCATGCCATTTGTGTTCATGGTCTATTGTAACCTTTAAAAGCATATTCTTGATGGTTTTCTTTAGGCATTCAATCACTCCATTTGATTGTGGATGGTAAATTGTGCTAAGTACCTGCGTAATATTTAGCATTTTCATAATAGCTTGTGTCATCTGTCCCTTGAATTGGCTGCCATAGTCTGAAAGGAGAGTTTGAGGAAAACCATATCTGCTGAAAACATTGAGCAATTCAGTGCATATACTTTCTGCATCTATTATTTTTAGTGGAATAGCTTCACCCCATCTTGTGCTTATGTCTACTATGGTAAGAGCATACATATATTTTTTCTTTGACATTTTTTTGAATGGTCCTATTAGGTCTATGGCTATTTTCTCGAATAAGAAGTTCGCCTTGTCAGATGACTGTAATTGCGCTGTGTGATTTCCATCTTTGTGATTATGTCGTAGACACACTGTACATTCCTTGATGTATTCTTTTATCTGCCTAGCCATTTTAGGCCAGTAAAAGTTTTCTGCGAATCAGCAATTGTTTTCTTCGCGCATATGTGTCCACCTAAAGGACTGTCATGTGTCATTTGTATAATGGTTTCTTGTATCTTTTTAGGAAGAACCACTCTTTTGCATGTACCTGCTGGAGCAATGTTTTTCAATATACATTTATCTTGCTTGTAATTTTTGTTTTGGCCTGTTTGTGAGATTCTGTTAGCTCATCCAACTAACTTTTTGAGTGTTCATAAGTTTGAGTAAGATTTGAAGGCTCAATTACTAAAATGCACCCTCGCTCCACGAACTTGCATCTTATTGACTACAACATCGTGAGGAAGAGGGACAGGCAGGATGTACGAGTGACCAAGTCCATGTGTGGCGCTGAATGCCGGACAGATCACCGCCTCATCGTCACCAAGCTCAACATCCGCGCTGCAAGCAGTCCTTTGTGGATGCTCTGGAAGAGCGCTTGAAATCCACCTCTTTGGCCAACCAGAACGTGGAGGTAGACTGGGCGTCACACAGAGAGCTGATTTACACCACCGCTACAGAGACCCAGGGGCCCCAGACCAGGAAACATAAGGACTGGTTCGATGAGAATTGCGAAGATATCAATCAGTTATTGGATGAGAAACACCAACTACACCAAGCTTACCTCAATAACCCCAAGTCCACGGCAAGGAGAGATGCACTCAACAACATACGCGAAACTGTACAGCAAAAGCTCCGTCAGATGCAAGACGATTGGCTCAGCAACAAAGCCGACGAGATCCAAGGCTATACAGACAAGCGTGACTATAAAAACTTCTACGACGCCTTGAAAGAAGTATATGGCCCCACGCCTTCAGGATCAAACCCCCTCCTCAGCGCACGGTAACACTCTCATCACAGACAAAGAGAAGATCTTGAAGAAGTGGGCAGAACATTTCGATAACGTCCTAAATTGCCCTTCGACAATCAACGACGAAGTTATCAATCGTCTCCCCCAAGTGCCCACAAACAAAGCACTGGATGACCCCCCAACCTTGCTTGAGACCCAGAAAGCAATTTATATTCTGTCCAGTGGCAAAGCACCTGGTTCTGACGCCATACCAGCTGAGGTCTACAAGGAGGTGGAACAGCTCTAACTGAAAGGCTTCACCGGCTGTTTCTCTTGATGTGGCAGCAAGAGAGGATCCCGCAGTACTTCAAAGACTCTCCATAATACATCTAAATAAGCGAAATGGAAGTAGACAGGCTTGTGACAACCACATAGGCATATCTCTGATTTCTATCGCAGGAAAGATCTTTGTCAGAATCCTGCTCAACCACCTCACTGTCCACCTTGACCAAGGACTTTTGCCTTAAAGTCAGTGTGGATTCCGAAAAGAGCGAGGAACCATCGGCATGGTGTTCGCTGCCAGGCAGCTACAAGAGAAATTTCAGGAGCAGAACTTCAACGCGTTCTCCACCTATGTCGACCTGACCAAGGCTTTTGACACTGTTAGCAGAGAGGGTCTTTGGAATATCATGGTACAGTTGTCCAAAGAAAATTCATCGTCTTGGTGCAACCATTCCACGAGGGCATGCAGGCCAGAGTCCAGGACAGCGGAGAGTCTTCTGATCAATTCCCAGTCACAAACGGGGTCAAGCAGGGCTGCGACCTGGCAACAACACTGTTTAGCCTCATATTTGCCACCATGCTGACAGAGGCTTCAGAGACGAGGATGTTGGTGTCAACCTGAGGTAGCGCACAGATGGCAAACTGTTCAACCTTCGGAGGCTCCAGGCAAAAATAAAGATTATGACATACATCATCAGACACCTGCTGTTTGCTGATGACTGTGCACTCAACGCTGTCTCAGCACCCGACATGCAACTCAGAGTTAACCTGTTCTCTAGAGCCTGCACAAACTTTGATCTGACTCAGTCCGCGCCTGGATGGCTCTACGTTGAACCCAACATCAATGTCAACGGCCAGAGACTCAACACAGTGCACCGGTTCACATACCTAGGCAGCACACTGTCTCAAAATGTCACCATCGATGACGAAGTGAACGTTAGAATTGCCAGAGCCAGCTCCTCTTTTAGCAGGTTGTACCCAAATGTCTGGAACAGAAGAGGCATTACCATCCAGACCAAGCTGAAACTATACAGGGCATTGGGGCTCACCATACTGCTATATTCATGTGAAACATGACTGTGTATCAGTGCCATGCTAGAAAGCTTAACCACTTTCATTCAACAAGCCTCAGGAAGATCCTCGGCATAAAGTGGCAGGACACAATTCCAGACATAGTGGTACTGACCAAGGCAGGTCTCCCCATCATCTTCACCCTCCTGATGCAGTCCCAGCTTCGCTTAGCAGGGCACGTGGTCCGAATGCCAGACGAGAGTTTGCCAAAGAGACTCTTCTATGGCGAGCTCCAGTATGGCCAGTGTTGAGTACGATTATAATTGTTTGAGAATCTCATTTAGTTTAGAACCGTTGGGGGTAGGGGTTAGAACCAACTAACGCTACAGTTGACCTTGGGTCAAGCGACTTTATGTAAATGAGGCGTTGATTGATACCTACTGGAAACAGTCCATCACGTGCCAAGAGGATGAGACGTAGGGTTTGACCAACCAGGAGAAAGTTGTCACATGCACCAGCCATGGGGCAAAGGTTCACCCAATAGAATTACTAGGAATGTAGGGCAGATGTTATGATGGCGTGGGTGAGCGGTCCTTTATATACTGGGGAGAAACCATGAAGCGTCCTCTCTCCCAGATATCACAGGTCACCCTGAGAATTAGGTTCTTATGGGATAGACTGTGGGGAACAGAGCCTTGCTGAAGGGGTTCAGGTTTGTTAGACTGTTAGACTTATAAGGATAGTCAAATGTATGTTAGAGTTAGATGTTATTATTCTTTGATGTATTGATTGATGTATTGATATTTTGTTAGTCTATATATGTATGTGTTTGTGTATTTATATTTTCAGCAAGTACGGTAGTGTAGTGTTACCTGCCTACAGTGAAGAAAGTACGGTAGGGTAGTGTTACCTGCCTAGAGTGAAGAAAGTACGGTAGGGTAGTGTTACCTGCCTACAGTGAAGAAAGTAATGTAGGGAAGTGTTACCTACAGAGACGAAAGTAACATGGGGCTAGAATAGCCAAGTGCAACTTAGTGTTGAAGTGAGCACCAGATGTGCTCTACAGGCAAAAGTGGGCAAGACAACCCTGAGCCGTGACGAAGTGAGAACCAGTGCTGAAGACGTAACTGGGGGGCACGACTTTGAAGTCTGGGAACGCCTACTAGAGTTAGCGGTCAAACGAGACGGACAGGTGGTCAGACTCGCATAGGCATTTTGGAGGCGGAGCCAGGTGTCCGACGAAGAGGAAGGACCTGGGCCCGTTTATTAGTTGTGAAATTGAGAAGTTAAGTTGAGAACACAACGTACCTTTATTTTATATATTTTGTACCTGCATATTATTGTCAAAATATTCATATTTTTTAAATCAATTCCATTTTATATTTATTATATGTATATATTTATGTATTAAATATTTTCTCTCTGTTGTACACAGAGGTGTTATGTGTCATCATTTATATGTGTTTAAGTATTGTAGTCGAGATTTGTATTAATACTTATAACACTGGGGGCTAGAGCCAAGATTGAATACATGCATTAATTAATATTACCCTAGACAACTAGAGCCTAAGTACTTGGTGTCTAATACCATATAGACATCAGTCGTTAACAGCCAGCGGTCCAACGGTGGGCAAAAGAAACGCTTCAAAGACACACTGAAAGCCTCACTGAAAGCGTTCGCCATCAACCTAGACACGTGGGAACGAGCTGCAATGGACCGATCCACCTGGCGCTCTTCCATACACGAAGGTGCAAAGTCACGCGAGGCAAACCGGATCACAGCCGCAGAAAAGAAAAGGCAAGCCCGAAAATCCCGTGCTGTCAACCCTCCTGGAGATGTCCCACCCTCCCTTGTCCCTACTGTTACCGAACCTTCCGTGCAAGGATCGGCCTCATTGGCCATCTGCGCACGCACAGACAGAGCCAGTCCCAGCAACCCTCGGATGACTAGAATGGTCCTCATCGAATTGATGGACGATCAACACTATTCAGTAATATGTTAATGTTAGTTTCTTCATAAGATGAGACTAGTGTAAAAATTCGTGTGAGGCTTTGGCAGTTATATAGAATTTAGAAAAAAGACAAGATTTTCGTACACCAGCTAATCTACTGGACTTTGACATTTTGTCTTCAAATTCGAGTATTCAAAATATGCCACAAAACAGAGTCAGGCAAGGAATATTTTAACCCCATAAATAGGAAAAAAAATAATGAATTCAAGACTGGGTGGTTTATTTAAGTTTATAAAAATATTTAGGCTCGAATTTACCCTGCCTAAAATAATATAATTAATTCGAACATTGCTTACAACTGTCTTAAGTAATTCAAGGTGTTAAAAAGGCTTCTTTAAAATTATTTTAATGAAAAATTACTGACGATCAATTAAGAACACACCAAAATTGTCTAATATATTACATTTTGGCTATACAGCATGCCATGGCTGAAAACATTGATAGATGAAAGATTTAGCAATGAGGAAAAAAATAAAACTTTCATTTCATTAAAGAAATGAAGCTGATATTTTTAACATAAAAATATATAGTGTTCTTATTATTACTTTCTAATTAATTTTGTTTTACTTTATAGAGCTTAACATATTTTTCGGGGGGAGGGGGGGGGCGGCAAATTTGGTTTCTGCCCCGGCGGCACATATCCACGCTACGCCGCTGAGACGGATACATATGCTTATAAAGAGAAAATTTTTTCAAATGCAATAATTTAATTGCAGTTCATTCGATCGATCTGAAATTTTGATACAATGCATTGTCATCCAAGATCTATCTGTGGTAAAATTTTGAGCTCTCTAGGACCATCAGACGTTGTTTAATTTTACGTTGGCAAATTTTTAAAAAATGTGGACAGACAGACACGAAAGCAAGTTAATAAAAACGTGGTAAAAACGGGCACTAATTTTGCTTGGTATACGATCTTTTTTGAAATACGACACGTTTGTTTTACATTGTAGGGAGTCATCCATAAATGACGTTCCTTATTTGTCACACGTCATCACAAATAGTTAGTCCCCCTCAAATAAAACGTCACAAAGTTTCACCCCCACCCCCCCCCCAATAAAAGACGTATTTCTTATTTGAAAATGATAATACATGTTTATTTCTTTATTGTACAGCAAGGGGAGTTCAGTCACGTTCAGTCTTTAAATGTTTGTTGCTCGGTGCGTATTATATTAAACATAATCAATACTTTTATAGATGTCTCGTATATAAGGGATTTATTGTAAAAAAAACTTTGTTTTAACAGGTTATTTAATTTTCTGGTAATTTTTTTTAAAATAGTAAATTCACTTATCATGAGTTCAAAGAAAGTTAATGAACGGAGCCAAACAACAGAAAAATAAAGTTTGGATCACCATGGAGTTGAAAAAAGAGATTGATATATAAGATAAAATTGGTGTGCTTAACCAGTGCCACCTCTCTACAATACAAGAATGACGCTTTCTATGACTATAAAAAATAGACTCTGTTAAATAGGATAACAGGGGGGGAAAATTAATTTATGTAAGTTCTTTTTATTTATCCCATGATTACACATATATCACAACATTCAACAATACTCTTCAGAATTCACATAATCAAAACTATCTACTACTACTTTTTAGCCATCTTGTCTTTCACCTCCTTTCACACACCTCTCTCTGCTGTCTACCCCGTGATTTTCACGTGACATAAACGACTAATTTGGTATACGTCCAAGGCTCTGGAACGGATTAAGGAAGTATAACGAGGTTCCGCTGTACATGGGTGTTCACACAATTGTAAATGAACTTTAATTTTTTTTAAATAATCTTTTTATAACTACATGTAAATGATATGCAGGAGAAAGTCGATGATAATAATGAAGTTATACTTAAACAATATAAAAGCTCAAGTCCCTATATCACTGTCTATCTGTCTCCATAACGCTTAGGGACATAATACAAAAGTCCATAGCAGTTAAAAATTATGATTTTAAAATTGAAAATATAGACGTAAAATCATAATCATTATAGTTTCGAGACTAACAGAGCTTGTGGTGTTTCTCGCCGTAAAATATTATATGACGTCAATTACTCAAAAAATTATAAAATACTTTGTGTACATTTCAAAAAGTTTAATATTTCTTAATTATCAAAGTAAGGATAAGTTACTTGGGCTTTTGAAAAAAATGGCGCCTTAGGCCCCTACAACCCCTAGTTATAATAATAATAACAAATACACTGAGGAAATCCCGAAACACTTCTATTGACAGATTAATTGTAAGCAACATCCCAAAAAATCTGTAGGAAAATATGACCATCGGATTATTATTATCCACTCATGTAATTACTACATAACAAAATGTAATATTTGTACACGTCTGATAAGGCATGTAAATACCGTTTCAAATAGTTTAAGTATCAAATTTAATTTAAAAAAAAATTGAAGTTAAACAATAAATCCATGATGTACAAAAACAACAGATCAATACATTTAAAAAAAAATCAAAATAAACAAATGGACAACATTGACGCCTATACGTATAAACTTATTCAATTTTTTTAAATAAAACTTGATATAATTTCTTTCTTATGATATAGACAAGAGAAGTAGATCTACATGTGAAATATACCTAATATGTTAGTTGAAATGGTTTTAGCAACAACAAAAACAACTTATTTTTCTATTAAAAATAATCACAAAGTTGTTTTTTAAATCCTTTATATTAACTCGTGGTGTCTGCGGCCGCCCGACCGACCGCCCGCCGTTGTCGCCAAAAATTTGGTTCGATTTTCAACCCTCTTGCTCGTAAGCTAGCGAGCTGAAATTTTGCAGGCAGTTTCGTACCGATTATAAAAACAATGTATCAAAATTTCAGATCGATCGCATGTACCGTAATTAAATTATTGATTTTTTAGATTATTTTATTTATTCCTATGTATCATGCTATTTTTTGAGATAGAGCGTCGCGGTGCGTATCATATTGAACAACCTTTCTGTCGCGCAATAAGGTGCGTATTTTATTGACAACTCTTTTTATAAACATATTCCTGATCGGTGCGCATTATATTAAACATGTTTTACGACACAACTGCAATTTTGTATTTATGGATGGTCTTGCGCTGCGTATTGTAATGAACATTCTTTTAGTTACGTCTCGTACATAAAGGATTTATAGTGAAAAACTTGGGTTTTTACATTTTTTTTTATTATTTCAAAGCGTTAACTCTATAGAACATTTGAGCTAGTCTAGGATACGTGTACATAGAATATATTTTTGAAAATATATCAATTTCTGAACAAAAAAGATAAAATAACAGTTCCTAAAACAGATTTCACCATTGTCACTTTTGTTTTAGGGAGCAAATTTTATTAAATCATTTTTAATTTTATCCGCAACTCGCTGAGTTTAAAATTGACTATATAGTTGCTTCTCGACAGAGAAATTGTAAGTTTGGCAATTATTTTTCCAATGATGGTAATGTGGGTGATATATTTTGTCGAACACTACTCAAGAGGCTGTTGTAAATAGACTGTTAACCTGTTTCACTGTTGTAATATTTGGAACTAGGACTGTGGAAATCAACGATTAATTAATCGATTAATCGTTAAAAATTGTAATCTATTAAAAATAATTTGATGGATTGAAATTCGATTAAAATTTAAGAAAAATATTTCTATTCTTTCTTTCAATTTGTCAATTATTTTAGATTTTTTGTTACTTACACACTTTTCCCTAGATTATTAATTATTATTTTAGACATGCGTGCGTAAACAAAAAGGTTTGACTTCCTTATGTCTTGCATAGCATAACGAATTTGTTGTGTCACGTTACAAATATTGCGAACCAAGGAATTACTGCTACTTAACCGATTTCGTGAATAAATGAAAAGTGACTTAACGGCATCTATGAATGTGTGATATAAAATATAATTCATCGAAAATAATTGAATAATCGATTAATTTTTCCAGATAAATCGAACAAAAATTATTTAATTAGTACCGGCCCTAGTTTGAACAGTTGTTTTCAATTATGAATTATTACAATTGCTTCTTTATGAGAGGGAAAAAAAACAACTCCGGCTTTAAAATCCATGGAAAGGAAAAACACAGAGTTGTAGAATAGAAATTTAACTCATGATTAGACTTATTATAGCCCATAGGGTTCATTTTTTAAAAAAAACTTTGATTAAAATGTTTTATGGGTGCAAAAACTAAAATAATACATTTTTGCACAGTTGAATGAATTTATGATAATTATATGACTAAGTTGAACAGTCGAATGTACAGTGTTAGAATTTTTAAAAATATTTACAAAGTTTCTATGATAAAATTATATGTCAATATTATTAAAAAATCCAATGATAATAACAAAAGAGATAGTTCAATTTTTTCGACTTTTAAGCTTTAAAAAGTCACAATTAGGAAGTTGTGTTATTAAGTTTATGCCTGTCCCGATTTCTTTAAAGAGAAACACAATAGCGTCTGTAAAAAAAAACTTGTTTGGAATGAATGAAATATTTATACAAATAGGTTTCTTTTGATGTAAAGCTAGATTTTATCATTGTATTATTAACATACGTTCAAATAACGTTATAAAAATAGATCAGTCATATTTAAGCCATATTGCTATTAGCAAAATTGTGTAAAGTTATCATATATTATTTTAAAAATAATTTAAAAAGTAATATAAATAAAATTTTACAAAACTTATTTTAAAATATTTCATCGTGTAAAGTTCATTTTTAGATAAAGCAAAACCTTTAAAAAATATATTATTTGTTTTGCTGTATATATTGTAAAACACCAATGTCGTATGGAAAACTCATGTATGTTTTATTTCTTTTCTTAATGTTTTTAAGCAGCAATACCAAATTTAACATTTGCTTAGCTACATTAGGTTTATAACATATTATTTCAACAATCAATTGACGGAACATTAAGTTTCTTTTAGCTGTCATTTAGCGCTGCCATAAGGCAAAATATTTTTTTTTACATTTTTGTAATATTATTTTCTTCGTAATTCAGAACAATGTATATTTTATAGAATTTCAAAATATGTCACTTAAATATGTGTAATTTTATTTTGTGAACAAGTAAATAGAACTTTACGAAAAAGATTTGTTGATAAAATTAATGAATGAAAAGCAAAATTTAAGTTAATACATCATAAATAATCAAAAGTATTTTTTTTTAATTAAATTTAAAAAAAAATATTTATTATTATTTTATTATTATTTTGATTTTTGCTTAGTGTTTTACTTTGGCGGTGGGTTTGGAAGGAAAAAAAACAACTTTTGTGACTTCCAAGTCTTTATATGTATCTTATTCCATCATTTGAAATTATAAAAATGGATAAATTATAGACGAGTTATTGAATGCAGAAATGTATTTTCATACTTCCTACCTAAAACAACAACAAAATAATAATGATAATAAGATGTGTTAAAATATGGACTAAAATGTTTACAAATAAATATAGTTCTCAAAATGTCCAATACGTTAGAACTTATAAAATTACAAAGCAAAGCCTACACACAAGTACCAAGTATGTTGATATCATATTTTAGTCAAAATGTCAACGAAAACAATTGGATCTGCGAAATGAAATATTTTTTCTCATGATTTAATTCTTCGGACATTTTTAAAGTCTGTTGAAGAGATAACTTACCTTGCAGACAGTGAAATGAAAGAAGAACAATAGTGGTAGTGGCCTGCTGAGATCCAAAATACTATATTTAATTTTATGGATATGGAATTTTTAAAGTCTAAAATTATTTAATGTTCTTTTATAAATGAAAAATCAATAATTATATTTTCATTGTTATTTATATTTAAAAACAAAAATATACAAAAAAAACATGAATTTATATTATTTCTATACCAGTTCTATCAAAAGACATTTATAATGTCATTGCTGAAATTATAAAACATGTGACCATTCTTAACCTTTGCAGACGTTTTCGAAAATAACTCAAAAAAATTATTTTGTAATGACTGTTATATTTGAATGTGATGCAAGAATTGCATGTTATTCGTAAAAATAATAAGTGAAAATTTCTAGAAAAATACAACAAGAAAATAGAGTTTGTGGCTTAAATTAAATTACAAAAGCATATTAGCAAACATTTCTATAAAATGGTATGTTTTTCTCATTGATAGATGCAGGAAGGCAGTTCATAAAAGTTCCATGTTTTTGAAATGACATTCAAAATCCTTCCTATGCATTACATAGATATTTAGCATCTAACATCGTCCTTTTTATTTATTGCCTGCAAATTTATTAGATTTACAAAATGTGATTTGTAAATATAAAATCTATTATTTAGATTATTTAAATTTTAAAAAAAGATCTTTCTATCTTAAAAGCATTTCTCCTGAATACTTAAAAATTCTAATGTTTTTTTGGTTTAAAGCTAAACTTTGCATTTATTTTAGAGACAGGTTTGTACCTAAAGTCTTCTTCTTTGTACAGATTGCTATTTGCACTAACGTTATACACGATGTTCATCAAATCTTTCAACTGATTTTCCTTTATCCCTTCCTCTTTTGTTTTATTATCAAAAAAGACGTACCGGTTTTTACATTCCTGTAGCAAAGACTTTCGCTGAAGTGAATACAGAAAAGCTTTTTGTCTAATGGTAGAAGCTGTACCAGAATTACTAGCGTTACCAGTATCGGTTATTATAAGAATTAAATGGGTGGTGATGAAACTTTTACCACAAGTTTTTCTTAAAATATCAAGTAGATTTAAGTCATCTTTCATTTGGGGCAAACATCTATCTACAAGAAGAAAGGCGTTATCTCCTCTGGGATCAACAGCCAAGGCGTACTTCATGGCTGTCAAGAAATATCTGTTTTCCTCTTCTTTTATTTTCCCGTCATTATGTATAATAAGTCCATTAGTAATTTCAACTATTTTGTCCTGAATTTGAGTACATTTGAAAGTAATACGTCGAGTATCTGGATTTTCAGAAAAACCTTTGTATCATAAAATGAAATTTCCTACATAACTTAATTCTGCATCATTTCCCCCCAACAGAAATAGCCGGATATCGGGTTTACTCTGCGGATCAAATGTTTCCAAGTCATAATGAAGTTTTGGGCGTTCTATAAAATAAGTTCATTTTAAATTATATTAAGACGCAAAATTGTATAATGCAAGTTTAATTTTACAAAAAATTAAATTATATCCTAATATCTTTTAAAGGGCCGCGGTGGTCTAGCGGTAGCGCGCTTGACTGCCGAACTGAGATAAAAGAGAGTCACGGGTTCTATTCTCGGTTCAGGGGCAAGGGCCCCTGGGGCATTGTGCTAGCCAAACAATCCCTTGCTCGGTGGTGGTGGCTAAATAAAACTTGTGAACACTAATTCACATGACTTCAAGGGGGATTATACATAATTATATAATTATAATTATAATTTTAAAGATTTTCTATATTTCTTTTCGCTTAGTCTAAAAACGTGAAGTTTAAATTGACTGTAATTATTAAATATTGTAATATATATAAAATAGTAACACTAAAGGAACTATATAACATTAAAGAAAAAAAATTGTTTTTTTTATAAATATAATACGCACCGCGTGACAGACTAGCATAGACATTTACATGCTACAAAGAGATACAGAGAGATAATCCAACAAGACATCAATTTAATCACAGCACATTTGATCGATCTGAAATGTTTATAGAATGCATTCTTATGTGACAAAAGTATTTGTGTAAAAAATATCCCGGGAATTTAGTCATTTTAAAACTTTTTTTTCGGTGGGACCACGACAAGAGGGTGACGTTTATATATAGGATTTAAAAAGAATGTAGATTTGAAGGGCATCATTTAAAATTGGTATCATATAAATCACACAATAAAAATTAACGAATTTCAGCTACCGTTGACGACATGTCAAACCTACCTTCATATTCAAATACACAAACACACACATATATATATATATATATATATATATATATATATATATATATATATTAGGGCTGTAATCGATTAATTTAAATTTAATCGTTAACTTTTGAAAAATTATCGATTAATTAATGAATAATTTCGATTAAAGCCAAAAATAGAAATTTATGACGTCATTAAACTGAACTTTTCTCACGGACATTGAAAATTAAGAATATTTTGAAATTAATTTAATGACAATGTTTTGATATTTGATCGGATGTTTGTGCTGAAGGTGGTACGTCAACGATGTATTTGATCCTTTAAAAGAGAATTGTTTATGGCAGTGAACACAGTAAACATTTTCACCATCTTCAACTTTGCCATCCACAGTTAGCTTAAAAACAAAATTGTTGCTCAACCTTCTAGTTATATGTTTAAATTTAACTGCGCTGATGCTGTCAGCCATTTTTTAGTTGACGTCTGCCGGTCCACATAAAGTAATAAAATAAATTATAATATTATGCGGGAGAAATTTGTACGTAAAAATATATAAAATAGTATTAATTATTAATTATCCTATATAATAAAAGGTAAGTGTCTGTCCTTTCTGTCCGTTCTGTCCGGTCATCTATGGCGATTGGTCCCTCAAACACATATGACTCCTACAGCCAATCATATTAAACACGCCATTTACGCGGACTTTCAAAACAGTTATTTTTGGTGCAGTATTTATTCCAAGACTTTATTTTGAGTTATGCGCTTTGGGATTTATAGCAAAAAGCTCTGTCTTTACGAGTTATTTATTTTAACTATAATGAATAGTATTTTTGACGCGATGCACATGTAATGCCGGTCGAGACGGCTGTCTGAGGGGAGTTACAACATGCCACTGAACAGTGACGGAACGTCGTTGGACGGGCTTTGTTGCTCGTGTATATATATATATATATATATATATATATATATATGTGTGTGTGTGTGTGTGTGTCATCCACTGCGTATTTATAAGAGATGAAATTTTTTACGTCAAAACTTGCATGTTTTACAAAGAAATTAATATTTTCTTTTCTGAGAATGATTACAATTTTAATTGGCAATAATCTTGATTCTTTTTTTCGAACGAAAAACTATTTATAAAAACCCCTATTTAATAGTATTCTTCTGTTACAAGTAAATTACACAATTTCTCAAAAAATTAATATCTATACCACTATTTCATTAATATAAAAGTTATTACCATATGGAATACAAAAGGATGGAAAGAAGAAAAACTTTTTATCTAGGGTGTTGTGTATTGTGTTCGGAACCTGCTTGAACTTGCCTCTGCTTGTTTCAGATTTAGTAAGTAAGGATTTAACCTGTAAAGAAATAATAATACACATTTTTACATGCTTTTATTTAACTTGGCTGTCGTTTTGTACTGCCGCCTAGGTACAAAATTTAGCAGTACATTTTTCATCAAATTAATGCAATTTTAAAAAGCTAAAATTTAGCGTAAAATTTATTTTGTTGATGATACTTGAATGTACAGTTACATTCAATTAATATTAAATGAATATATTTCATTCAATTAGTTTAATTAATTAATTTTGAATAGTCCACTTTTTCAATTGTTTGATTGTGTTTCTCATTAGATTTTTACAACGTTTGATAAATCGTAACAAAATTTGGAATAATGATAATTAAATATATAGTGGAAAAAACTGGATAGTTTTCTAAATTATATATTTTTTTTATTGTGGTGTTGCAGCCGTAAATTTATTTCGTACATAATATATCTAAATAAAAGAAAACACTTAAGTATGTGTGTATTTTTTCTCTAAGTTATTGAGGGCATTTGTTTTCTAATAATCTTGGCAGTAAATGTAAGAGCCATCGTGCTCACATGAATAGATCAACATGTCTAGACTATTTGCCAGAAAAACTTATAAATTCTTTTCTTGTGCGCAATAGAAAGAGTAAAAAATGATTTTTACGTTAAGATGTTTCAAACTGGAATTTCAGCGAATGACTTGTAAAATAATTAGTAAATAATCGTTATTTTTATCAAATTTTAATCTTTATTTTATTTATACTATACAGTCAAAACAGTTTAGTATTTCTACAGATATATAGCCAATTATATTATATTTATTTTGATATGTCATTCCTAAAGCATCACCATTTTAAAAAGCTAACCTTAACAAACACAGAAAACGATAATCTATCTATCTATTTTTCGGTGAACTTACGAATGTGATCATGCTCTCTAAGTCATACTTGTAGGCATATATCCTAAATGCATACATTAGAGTTTGTATGTACCACGTCCCATATGCCGTGTTACGCCATGAAGAATAGCCTGGAAAGATAATAACCAATTAATCGCACTTTACTGGCTTTTGTTGAGTTCAGTAATTTCTTTATACATATCCAGAAAGTTTTTATACTAATATGTGAGGACATAAATTCAGATCAACTCAATACTTGAGTGTGTGCGATAATCTGCATGTCTGTTTTGTTTTGTGCTGCAAAGTGTTCCATATAGCTTTCGGAAAGTGATTGCACATCTGACCAAAGTCACACAGAGCAGATGTCACTGATAATCCGCTATGTAGCTAAGGAGGTGGATATTCTGAAGTAACTCATAAGCAATTCATACGTTTTCTAGCAGTAGAAGAAAGCACTGGGCAAATTGATGTCTTCTAATTGGAAGTAACAAATTTGGGCTTTGATGTTTCTGATATCAGTGGTAAAGGATACGACAACGGTGCGAACATCAAGGGGCATAAGTCAGGCGTAAAGGCTCGTCTTTTACAATAAATCCTAGGACATTTTTTAACCCTTTGTACCTGTTACAGTTAAAACTTGCTGCTATGTCATATTGCAAAATGTGTCCTGATGCAATGACGTTTTTTGGTATAATTCAACAAATCTATGCTCTATATTTTGCTTTAATAAAGCGATGGACTTTATTTTCCAAGTGTGTTCGAAATATTCCTGTGAAACAAATTTGTGAAAGAAGATGCAAATCCTGATGGAAAGTGTAAAGGTAGTGCGATATCAAGTATGCGAAATCTATTATGCACTTTCGAAGTTGCAGAGAAAAGTAGTGATCCAAGATCTTGAAGTGAAACATAGTCATTGTGCAAACAACTTAAGAACTTCAATTTCATTCCTTCACATGCTTTTTGGTACGACATATTCTGTATGGGAACCATCCACCAGAGAAAACATTGATAAATTAGAACAAATTCAAAAACGAGCCGCCAGATTCATTACTGGAGAATATTAAAAACTTACAAGAATAACACCGTTAATTAAATCATTAAATCTTGAAATAATAGATGATAGAAGAGCCAAGAGTAAAGTAGTAATAATGCATACAAAAACTAATTCTGTTCCCTAAGTAGCGATCGTGACAGATAATGTCTTAATTAACGATATGTTAAATGTTATTTTTTTTGTTTTAATTAACTTACTAGTATTTAATTACATATGTATTCGAATAGTTACTTCTTACTGCAGTCTGTCTGTAGGTCTAAGCGTCATAACTCGTGTACCGTGTACTAACTTGGTAGCTGGTTAAAAATTCGATTATATTATGTCAAAGTTTCGTATTCGCAATATTTTCAAACTAATACGAAATTGATTTTTTTCCTTTGCTAGGTTTCCCTGTTTCCTGCATAATACTTTAAATTATTATTACAAACGATTTCGATTTCACACTCTTCGACGTTTTCACGTGATGGATGAGATTTTTAAATGATATTTTTAACATGCAAACATTTGCCCATATTTATTATAGAAAATAATATGTTTTGCAGTCCTTAAACATTGGGGGCCCCTGGCATTCCCCCGTTCAGCCCCCACCCTTTAATCCGCTGTAGAAATTAGATAATAATTTACTTCATGACTTTAATATTTTACAAATCCACATGACAATATAAAATGTTAATGAATTTATAAATTCAAAATACATTAAGTTGTTGGTATATTTCGACAGTTTTATCAAACTTAAAAAAAATATTTTATAATGATAAATTAGGTTTCTTAAAATGCCCTGATTGTTCTAGTTCTTTTGTTTTTTCTAACATGGTCTTAAAACTACATTATTATTTTTTTCTTTAGCTGCTAAGATTCCAATACATCATTTAAACAATTTGCAATATATCTTTTCATATATGAAATCTAAGATCATATAATCGTCTTTATGGTTTCTTTTATTTCTACTTTTTTACATTTGATTTGCTATGTAATTATTACGAAAATTTGTTTAGAGCATAAATTACTAATCTCTAGAAAGTACCAACTGTTTGAATTACTTTTATTTATTTCTATAAACCAATGAAATTTTAGAATAGTCTTAATAGTTAATCGTGTGTTGATAAACATTACACCAACTTGCTACATTCATTAAAAATAACACATCAACAAATATTGGTAAAATTTATATATACAAGGAATGGTAACACACCAGTGTAAAACATTTTTCTAAGAAGCGCGATCATCTCGAGGCACATAATTCGACAGAGATCAAAATCCTTTGAGAAAAAGAATCAACATGGGGATGGGGATTCCAAGAGAGTAAACGATCGTGTTGGGTAAAAAAATACAACTAATTTGTTTAAAATGCTAATACAATTAATTTGAACAAGCTTTACTTTGTAATATTTTTAAACCGAAAATTTAGTAAAATGACTTCTGTTTTAAAAGGGCCCTATAATAAAAAGATTTACATATTTTGCACAACAAAAAAAAGAATTTGTTTATAACATTCGTAAAATTGGGATTAACTAAATTTATATGTGCTGAGAAGCTTTACATTTTAGTTTGATATGTCTCTATAACATTATGTTAATGTTATCCGTATCAGAGAACTACACATTTTTATATTATCATTCATACCATAATAAGCACAGTAGTTACAGTACATAACACAAAAAGCTACGTAAATCATAATAATTATAATTATGTTTACTTATGGACTTAAAATTTTAAAGGGTAACGGGTTGGTTTAAATAAGTTTTTTTTATACAATTTTACGGTCTAATAAACAGTTACGTGTACAAAGAGGTCAGGGAAATATGTTTGGCATAATTTAAATAATTACTTTTTTTTATATCTCTTCGTAGTATAACTATTTAACTATTATTACCTGAGTACTTTTCTAAGGCCAGTCATATATAGATTTTTAGTATTCTAATGAAATGATTTTGTGATTTTACTTATATAGGCCATTCAAATTATATATCAATTAATTCAAAGGCGTATTCATGTTTTCCAACTACAATCCTTAAAAGAGAATGTAGGCTATATGTATGAATATATATTTAGATTTTGATGTAAAACAAAAATTACCTTCAACTGCAGCAACACTAATAAAATGAAATGATTTTGTGATTTTACTTATATAGGCCATTCAAATTATATATCAATTAATTCAAAGGCGTATTCATGTTTTCCAACTACAATCCTTAAAAGAGAATGTAGGCTATATGTATGAATATATATTTAGATTTTGATGTAAAACAAAAATTACCTTCAACTGCAGCAGCACTAATAAAGATGTCACATTCACTTGGTTTTTTGCTACTGTCTGTATTTTCCTCATTCTCACCGAGATCGGTAGTATTCCTCGCTGCGCCATTAATCTTCTCTGATTGATTACTTGAAGTATCCGCTTCCATGTTGTTGTCAGAGTTTGATAGGTCTTCAAAAGTATTTCCCTTGTCATTTTGCCCTAAAAATTTTCCAATAAGGAAATAACATATTCGCAAATATTTAAAAATATAATAGTATATTTATATATATATATATATATATATATATATTAGTGTGTGTTTTAAAAATTGAATACAAGTAATATTAATATGCTTTGATTAAATAAAACAGCAGCTTCGGGCAAATGGGCTTGTAAACCTTGATAGATAGCTCATCTAGGAGTGGAAAACTACAATCTCTATCCTCCGCTGTTTCGCGGCTTCACCTGTTCATGAAGAGACTAAAGGAGTAAGCCCTAACAAAAAATCAGAGGACGGAGTCCCTTAGGCAGTTTTATTGCGAACACGCTATGTCTGGCAACTCCTGCGATGCAGATGTCCCCTTGTTGCATCAGCTGAGCTGTTCCCCTGAAATCGCCATCTGCGTGAAGAGAGAGAGGAGCTACTGACTGAACAAGAGCTTGCCTTCTTCAAAACACTGCCTAGGGTTAAGCTATCGCGGCCTCCTTTTCTTCTGCCTCATATAAAGCCAAAGAGTGTGGAACAATGCGTAGCTTACTGCTGGGGTGAAAATCACTATGTACCAAGCCTGCGTGCTCAGCACATTCCTTTATAGCAGCGAGTGCTGGGTGATCTACGCCAAGCAAAAAAGCAGCTTAATAGTTTCCACTTGCAATGCTTGCGTAGGATCCTACACATCAAGAGGAAGGATAAATTCACACTTGTAAAAGTACTCAGGAGGAGCCAAATGTTGAGTGTGCACCCAAACCTGAATGAGATGCGCCTTCGGTGGCTGGGCCATGTCCAGACGATGGGCTCGGAACGAATTCATTATATTAAACATGTTTTACGACACAACTGCAATTTTGTATTTCTGGATGGTCTGGCGCTGCGTATTAGATCTATAATTAACATTCTTTTAATTAATTCTCGTACATAAAGGATTTATAGTCAAAAACTTGGTTTTTTACAGGTTTTTCTTATTACTTTGTTTCTTATTTACCAATTAATATGAACTCAAACTATTACGTCACGTCACATTATTTTATGTCGATAAACGCCTTCTTGTTAATGTCGACACCAAAATGTTTATTATTTTACGTCTTAAATTTCAGTAATTTTTATTTCATATAGCTCATATAAGGAAAAAGTACATTTTGGGCCCCCGGCCCCCAGTATCTTATATATATTGAACGAAACTGTTTAAAAACCTTTCCGGTATACTTTTGTGTACGTGTACCAAATTTCACGTTTTTTGGTTGTCTGGATCTTGAGTTATAAGGGAACAGGCAGACGACATACAACAAATGCGTCTTATATGTATATATATATATATATATGTGTGCGTGTGTACCGCTTTTCAAAATTTAATGCAAGTAATTTTAAGTTGCTTTAATCAATATCTATTTGAGCAAGATCGAAATGAAATCCCTTTGTGAAAATAAAAATCAACTTGGGGAAAAGGATTTGAACATAGTATTTGATCGTGATTGGGAAAAGTGATCTGAATGTTCAAATAAATGTTTACATTTACGAAAGAAAATGTTTGGGCCCTCAGCCCCTACGGAGTGACATTTGGAGTTAAGTACCTTATATAATTTTAATAAGAACCATTAACATTTTTATGTATCAAGTTTGGTTAAGATCCAGTAGCCACTGGTTAAAATATTTTCTATATAGCTCATTTAACGAAAATGATATTTTTTAACCCAAAGGAGTTTTGGCCAGAAAATTTTGTGTTAACGTGCTGAAAACTTTGTTAAGTTTCAAGGCGACCGGATGAATACAATAATAATTATACAGCTTACATAAGAAAGAATAACTTTAGGGGGCCTCGGACTCTATTTTTATAAGATGAACTTTAAAAAAAATCAAGCTGAACCATGTTGCATTAATTTTTCAACAATGATCGAATCAAATAAAATGGAATTGGTAATTGAGTATTCATTGTTTATTATCCCTATGTGTCTATATGTAGCATGTAAATGATTATGCTAGTCTGTCGCGTGGTGCGTATTATAATAAACATACATTTATAATATTTTCCCGATCTGTAAATGTTTATGCTCGTTTTTGCACGGTACGTATTATATTTAACGTAATTAATACTTTAGTTATGTCTCAGATATAAGGATTTATAGTCAAAAACTTTGTTTTTACGGGTTGTTTAATTTGTACGAAGTTCGGTTCGTTCGATTCATTTAAACAGTAGCCATCGTTTAGACTAATTTTAATACAGTTTATATAAAGAAAAAAACTCCGGCCCTGATTGAATGATGAAATAATTGTTTGGCCTGTTACAATTGTGGAAGTGTACTCAACAACTTTCTAAAGTTTCATTCTTTTGCCTACACGGTAACTTGAAGAATTTGTGATTAGTCAGTTTTATAATAGCTCATATCAAGAAATAAATTACATGAGGGCCCCACGTTTTCAGTGAGTGATAATTTAAACATTTTTACGCTTCTTATGATCGTGAGATTGTACTCAACAACTTCCTAAAGTTGCATGCTTTTATTTAAACGAAAAATACGAGAATTAGTGATGAGTGATTTATAGAGTCAGGGCTCTGCTTTTATTAGAAGACTAGAAAAAAATACCCGCGCGCGGCAGCGGAAAATTAGGATATCAGTTAGCGTTGAAATACGCGTAACAAATTGTTGAAAGATGGGACAATAAGCAACAAAGACCTTTCGAAAATTTCAATTTGGCAATTGACGTTGGCGTCATACCAACAAAATTAGTACGTTCATCGTTTTCATTTACAGCAGGAACGCCGCCTACTAAATTTCATGAAGATGGGCCATAAAAAGAAAGTTTAACATGGCGAAAGTTACCGACCATTAAAACCATTGGGCATAGAATATTTCGAAATTAAAACCTGCATTAGTTTCGGATATGAGGCCTTATGACCTTTATTTTCTAAATATCACATATCTAAATGTTATGTTCTAAATTTGATCAAGTACCATTTCCTTTTAGCCAGAAATCTGCGCGGGGGTGTACTCAAACACTTTCTAAAGTTTCATGGCAATCAGTGACTAAAATAATATTTATACAGCTTATATAAGAAAGAAATAACATTATACGCCCCCGGGCTAAGTCCGTGCAAGATGTTAATTTAAAACACCGATTGATCTCAAGCTGGATCATGATGAACATACTTGTTTGTCAATACTCGTCGAGGTCGTGTCAAATCAAATGAGGACTAAAATGACATTAAGGGCCCCTGGGCAAAAACTGTGCAAGATGTTCATATCTCATAAGGCCTGAAGATATCAATCTAGGCAGGGGCGCCCACAGCCTTGAAAAAAACGGACGCACACCTTCCCCCTCCTATCGTCATTGATCAGCCCTTCTTAATCATATACTGCCAAATAAATGTCACCACATGCCATGACTTATATGTCTCATATTAGCAAAAGTACTCCAGCAAAACATAAAGCAAAACAGGCATATTTGTATTCATTTTTTTCTATTTCACCACTATTTCAAACATTTTACGCAAAGAACGGGCAAACAAACATAATCTAGCCTAAGTATGTTTACCGTCATATACCTTACGTAAACACGTTGCTTGGCAAATCAGTCACAATTGTCAAAGGCAAACACAATTCTACGATGTCCTGTGGCATCGAAGTCTTTTACGACTTAAGTGACGTCAGTGAACATGCAGCAGCGCAAGAGCTGATAGTCGTTCTGATCCCATTGTTGAAAGCATATACCTCTTGAGACGGCGGAGCGCCGAGATGCTGCGTTCAGCTGTGGCGGATGTAACAGGCATCTTTAAAAGTACATGAAAATCAGTGTGCAAATTTGGGTATAAATCCTTCGTGAGTAAAAAAACAGTCTTGCAAAGACACGGAAGTGTTGCTGATTTCTCCTTCACGCGCAGAAAGTTTGAACTTCCACCTCTCAAACTCTACATTAAGATCATCTGAATTAATGAATGCCGCATAAGCATCCCGAATTTTATCCATGTCATCCTTATTTAGTCTGGATATATGTTGCGGCATAAGCATTTCTGCTGACAAAAGCCCTGATGATGCGCAAATGATGTCTTGAAGTTCTGTTATTAGGTGATCCAAAAAGGAATTGTGAACATTTAGTCTGAAGTACTGAAGTAATCTTGCACCGAATTTGTCGGTCCCTGTGCATTTGATCCGTATTTTTGTCTAGCAGTAACTCTTGGTGCTGTGAGCTCAACATTCAATTTCTGTGCTAACTTGGAGGCCTCGTCAAACAATGAATTGCATGAATCGTCATTGCTCAGTTTCAATTTCAGAAGGTCGATCAACTCCTTGCACTCACTAGAGGCACGAACTAAATTCTGATCCACAGACTGCAATGAGTAGGAAATCGGTTTCGAGTAACGCAAGTAATGATGAACAACGACAAGCGTATATATGAACTGAAAATTCTGGATTGATAATTGGAGACCGTTTGCTTTGACACATGTTTGACGATCATGATCTTGAGTCAAACCGGCCAGAGTTTCAAGTATAATACAAATGTTCTCTTCAAACCTTTGTAATGTTCTCTTCATGTCGAGTCCACCTTGCAGCACAGAATTTCTTAAGTCGTGTTGAATCTTCATCATTGCTTGAGTTTGTATATATATTTAGACGCTTGGAAGATGCTGAAATAAAGTTAACAGTTTTACTGACCGTGTTGTACATATTTCTAACAGCGCCCTCACTGCAAGTGTTCACAATAGCTAAGTTTAGTTTATGTGATCGACAGAGGACGTATTCTGCTGATCCCACATTTTGGAAGCGTCCTCTAACTCCTTTTACATTTCCACTCATGTTTGCAGCTTCATCGAACCTGAGACCAACAATATTGCGGATATCAAGGCCAAGCTCTTGTAGTTTTCCAGTAATTAGATTATATAGCGTTTCACCTGTTGTGTCAGAGGTTTCCTCAAAGGACACAAATTCATCATGCCGTTTTGCGCATTGGTATGTTTTTCTGTCCACACAGTATTATTTTTTTAAATAATGGATTGGATAGCAGCTGTGTTCCTTTGGAATTTGTCATTTTACACTTGAGATAGCTGCTGTTTCACGGAGACTGATTTACCCTGGCATACACTTATAAATGCATTTGCTGATTTTTTAGAGCTAAGACGTGTCAAGGATTTTATGTGACGTTGTGCATGTCGGTCTATGTTACTCAAGTCTGAATGCGGCTCGCGTATAAAAGCGCATGTCGTACCTGAAGCAAATACTGAGCAGGCAGCACAGAAAACACCATCCGCTTTGACACTGTAACTCACACACGGATACACATTTGAGTTAAAAATATAACTAGGCACACGGCGTTGTTTATTCCCAAATGTCTTCAAAAGCCCTTTGCAGTTCTTAGATGGTTGAAACTTTTCCAAAAGAATTGATTTCTTTACTGATTCAGGAAACGGTTGGTTAATGTTGACCTCACCAATATCGAAAAATACAGCCGAACAGAGACTTTAAATTCATGTGGCTTTCTTTGCGGCTGATGATGTCAATGTGTCACATAATGATGATTCTGAATCAGATTCGGATTCACTAGAATTTGAGGACACACTGGATATTTGGTTATCCAATGATAATGTCATTGCAGGAGTATTTTTGGCAGCATCTTACACCTGTGTCACATTAATTTGTGACGTTGGTGTTTTGCTGATAAACCGGGCGTTGCAATTTTTTTTAAAGAATGATGAAAAACACGGTTTATTTTTAGGAGAAGATTTTTCGCCGGTCTCACATTTATTACAGTCAACCATCATTAAAAATTGAAGAAATACAAGAATACTGCAACGATTACTTATGCGCACGTCTTACTATAGAGATGTAAAAGTAATAAATACTAAATAACCGGTAGTTGCATAGATATTTTTAAAAAGTTTCTAACGGTCACTCACATTCTCACAAGTCAGGGGTGAGAGGGATCTCTTAAACTTGATATTTTTCATTTTGTTATTTGCTTTAATAATTAATTTAACAATTGAGCTCCGTGGTGCAGCGGTAAGGCGCTAATTGACTTTTATAAACAAATATTAATTTTGTAAATTTTAGTGGACGCACGTGCGTCCAGTGCGTCACGCTGTGGGCGCCCCTGAATCTAGGCCATGATGGAATTATATGTCTATATTAGTCAAAAATGTTTAAAATGAAAAGGTAAATTTAAGCTTTAAAATTATCTGACAAAATTATTAGGGGCCTCGTCCAAGAAGGAAAAGACGATAGGTATTTAATATCTAATATAATTTTAATATGGGCCATCAAATTTTTTATATCACATTTGGTCAATAATCCATCCATTTACTCAGTCGTCATTGTTTAAATAACTGTATATAACTCATGTAAAAATGACACACTGGGTCCCTGGCTCTAATAAGTGGCATTTTTATCAAATTTTTATTCAAGAAAAATTTACTTGAGAGTAATCAACAACTTCCCAAAGATTTATGGCTATTTGGTAAAAAAATAATATTAATACGGCTATTACTAATAAACAATAAGAACCCAGGGGCCCAATTTCTTGTAAGATGTAAAGTTCAAAACAAAATTTGATTTAAATCTGGACAACGATTGAAAAATTGATTTAGCAACATTTGTAAAGATAGTGTGAAATAGAATGGGGAAATAGTCTTAAACGTTAACGAAAAAATATTAGGGGGCCACGCTTAAAACAAATGGATAATATTAGTTAAATGTCCTATAGTATTTTATTATGGGCCATCAAGTTTCTATATGAATATGCCACGTTTGGTCAAGATCCATCCATGTAAACTATATCCAAATTTAAAACAATTTTTATATAGCTCATATTAAGAAGAAACTAAATTTCCGCCCCCAGCCCCCAGTGAGTGATAGCTTAAATATCGTTTAGCCTTTTAAAATTACGGGAAGGTAATGAAACACTTCTCAAAGTTGTATGCTTCTAACTACACGGGAAGTTGAAGAATTAGTGATTAGTTTTTATAAAACTCAAAAAAGGAAAACAAAAACTACATTTGGGCCATCGGTCCCTAGTGATTGAAAATTTAAATATTTTTCACCTGTTACCAGCGTAGGAGACTACTCAACAACTTCCCAAAATTCATACTTGTACCTCGGCGGAAAGTTGAAGAATTAGTGGTGAGTTTGTTTTTATATAGCTCATTTCAGGAGACAAAAAAATACATTTTTGCTCCCGGCTCCACTGAGTAAAAATTTAAATATCTATTTAATCTGTTACCATCATGGGAGTGTACTCAACAACTTTCCAGAGTTTCATGCTTCTACCTACACGGGAAGCTAGAGAATTAGTGATGAGTCAGTTCTTTATATAGCTCATATAAAGAGAAAAAAACATTTGGGGGTCCAGCCCCCTTGAGGGGTAATTTTAAAATTATTTCGTCTGTTATCGTCGGGGCAGTATACTCAATAACTTCAGCAAGTCTCATGCTTCTACCTAACCAGGAAGTTGGAGAATTAGTGATGAGTGAGTAAATCAGTCAGTCAATCTAGGCTTTGCCTTTTATTAGTATAGAATGATAGATTATCCATTTCAACCTAGAACCTCAGCCTGCGAATTTTTCTCATGGCGAAATGATTAATTAAGTCGGCAAATCTAAGAGCTTACGATTTCCCTTTCAATATTTTCAGAGAGATCAGACTCAGTCTGTATTGTCCTATGCAACTATGAAAATGATCGCTCTACGCTACAGTTTGATGCCATATTAGAGAGATGGATACAAACCACGATGTGGACATTCAGAAAGGACTGATTAAAATTTAGATCATTCAAAAACAGCAAAATCCTTAGCTCTGTGCATGTGTTTTGAGGTTCGCCGTTTGCTTCTTCTTGTCCCTGCCATTGGCCCTGGGGCTGAACAATAACTGTTATAAAGAGTTCAGAAAAAATGAGCTAATTTTAAAGGAAAGCAATCTTCAATGATTTGAAGAATAAAAATTTTTTTTCTGAAATCTTTCTAATATTTTATCCCAGATTTCAATTAAAATAGCCACTTACAGTTGTTAAAGTTCCTTTCAAAATCTTTCTGCTACAAATCGACTGTCACACAGCTGATTTTCGTAAGTTGCCAATTTAATTTTATGATTTAATAACAGACCTTACAGCATCATTTCGGGCTGACCATCTTGTGTCAGACAAGGCTTTTTTCAGACAGGTGTTTTTTGAAGTACCTGACTACGATGAGTAGATGCAGCAAGCCAGGTATAAAGATTATGCTGACGGCATCAGGACATACTTTGGCTACACTTTTCCCAATCACATTATGGAATGAGCTGTGTTTGTACAAAAAATGAGCAATACTCTACTTCTCACGAAGAATAGCCTGGACTCCGTTATACTTCCTACTCACATTTAAGGCGTGGTAGTAAAACAGTTCACAGCAATCTTCAATTTGATGCAATTTTTTTTTAAAATAAAAATAATTTAAGAATATTCTGATCCAGTGTGGGAATATATTGTTATGAACCTGATAATACCTCAACAGAGCCAGAATGTGCAGAATCACTGTTAACTTGTCAAAAAGCATTACATCTGGCGTTGAGTTTCAGATATCGTAAATTACTTTGAAGATTTTATTTCAGCAAGAATAATAGCCAATCAATTTTAAATCAATCTGTTCAATCTACTCTTCATAAATAGTTGAGGAAATATAAGACATACGTCCACGCACATTATTTCCATGTTGGAAGAAATGTGTCAAACTGACTCTGTAGTTTTAATGAAGTTACCATTGCTCGGTAAGCCTAAAAGTTCATTCTTGCCACTAAATGCAACCCCATAAATACAAAGAAATTGTATAAGACTTGCTATCATTATAATATTTTTTTTTCCAATTATTAAATTATACCATATTACGCCTAATTTTCAAATTGGCAATTTAATTTTAGCAAACTAATGAGAAGTCCAATTTTTTTTTGTTGCTTTTAGCTAGGTTTCCTCATTTCCTGCATATTTCATGTTATTAAATATGGATGACGATTTCTGGTATTTCACTCTTCGACATCTTGTATTGATAAATAGTTGAGATTTT
Source organism: Ampullaceana balthica (assembly GCA_944989445.1). Classification (NCBI taxonomy): domain Eukaryota; kingdom Metazoa; phylum Mollusca; class Gastropoda; family Lymnaeidae; genus Ampullaceana; species Ampullaceana balthica. The sequence continues at coordinate 416,742 of CALYLW010000477.1, read as the reverse complement.
ATTGATTTATTTATGACATTTTCAGGGTTAAGGCAAACATTGCCCACCTGAATTATAAAATGAATAAGTTGGGGCGCCATGAGTCATTAAGGGCTCCTGGTTTTAGCCCAATCAGCATCTCCCCTAAACCGCCACTGATCAGGGATGATATTTTGCTAAGAAGCGAGATCATTTTTATAGGAATATAATTCGACCAAGATCGAAATCCATTTGTGAAAAGAAATATATACATGGGGAAGGGGATTCCAACAGAGTAAGGGATAGTGTTGGGGGAAAAGGATCTGAGTGGCAAAATACATATTTACACAATTACATTGAATATGCTTAGTGAAGTTTTAAATTTTATTTTAGTAAAGTGACTTATATTCAAAATAGCCCGTATTTAATATAAATTATATGTTTGTTAAATGACTAAATGTGTTTTTATCAAACGCCATTTTTTTATAAACCAATTATATTGGCTTCGAAAAGCTTTAAACATTTTATATAAATTTATGTCCTTTAGAAATATTTGTTTACTTTCAATGTTTTCAATACGAGAGAATTACCCTCATGGCCAATCCAACTCTGGATGCTTAAGTGTAAGTTTGATGAAGGTTTTGTCTATAACCTAAAGGTCTAATTTAGAGTGTTATATACAAATATTTAATTGAAATTCATTTGACATTCTTTTAATTTACTTATAAAATAGCTTTAATATTATTTTATTATAAATATTTAAATAATTTTAACTTAAGTTCTGTCCTAAAGCAAGTCGTGGGTAGATTTCTAGAAGACTATTAAAATGATTTATTGAACTGACTTAAATAAGCCATTAATTTATGTATAAAGTAAAAGGCATTATGTGGGTTTCCGTGTGACATCCTTACATACGCAGAGAATATAGATATGCTAGATGTATAAATATATAGTTTAATTATGATAAAGCAAAATGTACCTTCAACTGCGGCTATAGAAATGATCATGTCACATTCAATGGGTTGTTTGTTACTGTCTGAATTTTCCTCATTCTCACCAGAATCGGTAGTATATCCGACAGCGCAATGGGACTGCTCTGATTGCTTATTGGAAGTATCCGTTTCCGTGTTGTTGTTAGAGTTTGATAGGTCTTCAAGAGTTTTTTCCTTGTCATGTTGACCTAAACGTTTTGCAATAAGTAATGTCAGTTGTTTCGTATTTCTCATTTTTAAAAAAAAATTAATGCTTTAAATTAGTTTATTTAGTCTAAAATTATCTAAATATCTTGAATATTATACTTTTCTGTTATAATTTTTATTTGTTAGTTGTTACTTTTAAACAAAATAATCTTTTTAATGTTATAGAAATATCTTCAATAAATAACATAAAATTGAGGTCAACATAAATATTGTAGATATGTTTTAAGGAGCGAATGGTAGGAAATATTTGATCAGAGAAATAAAAGAAGGTATTTTCTTAATGTATTATTCCTTTTTAAAGATAATTACGTTAAAAACAAAAATACGCTGCACCAAAATGCAAATAACTTGACAACCGACACAGCAAATTAAATAAAATTGCGGAATATTGTATAGTCAACGGAGATGCAGGATTTTGAAAACGTTTAGCTTAATATAGCAATGTTATATGAATCAAAGTGACGTTGCAATATTTCAGATTGAACGCTAACCAACAGACAGAACCACACACAGAATAGAAAGTAAATGAAATGCGCGTAGAACGAATATTTTTCAATTTTGGTTCAAATGTTTGTTAATGTGGCTTTAACGTGGGTTAGATTAAACGCCACTAATCTTGTGAAGTGAGCGCACTTTTGACTTCGCTATCCAGCCGCCTGGATATTGCTTCAAAGTCATCCGCTGACCTGGAAAGGAGATGGGCGCCGCTATGATCTACCAAGCGCTGAGGAGGTTCTAATAGAAACAATAGAATCCCCTACGACCATGAGTTTATGGGACAAAAAAAGAAATGTATAGTTCATTTAACTGATTTGTAAAAAAAAATATCTTTAAAAATTTATTTTTTTAAAGTAACAAAATGTATGTACCTCATAGTTAATGGACCTTATTATATTGCCTTAGAAGGGAAGAGACTGCAACTGAATTATTTATTTAGATATTATTTTATACCAGGTTGATAACTAGCCCGGGTATTATATTTTGCTAAGAAGCGGAATGTTTTCGAGGAACATGATTCGAACAAGTTCAAGATCCCCTAGTGACAAAAACTCAACATAGCAAAGGATTCCAACAGGGTAAAGGTTTAAGTTTCGGAATGTGCTTTTTAAAACAATTGTTTACACAATTATTTCGAGTATGCTTTAGTTAAAAAATAATTCAGACAATAATTTAGAAAAGTGACTTATTTTTAAAACGGGTCTTTATTTTATTAATATTATTTTTATGTGAAATGACTGACTATATTTTCAACGAATGCTATTTTGGTGTTAAACTATTGTTTTTCCTTTTAGATGCTTTACATTTTTCAAATAAAATTTAAATACTATGGAACTATTTGTTTAGCTCCATACATTGTTATATCATACTTGGATTTTTCTCAATTTCAGAGAATGATATATATATTTTTAATACTTATGGCTAATTTAACCTTCAATGCTTAAGTGTTTGTCTTATGAAAGCTTTGTCATACAACTTCAGTGTTAAATGTGCTATATAATTAAAGAAGGCCATATGCGTTTTATTCTTTCAAGTAGTTTTTAAAAGATTCTAATCTCTTTTGCTAATAATTTTTTGAATATGTTTTACTTAAGTGCTTTTTTGAATGAAAGTCGTGGATAGATTTCTAGTAAACTATTTAAATGATTTAATAGCTTTATTAAATAGTAAATTAATTTCTATATAAAGTAAAAGTCTATATGTGGTTTTCGAAAAACAATACTGGAAATACGAAAAGAATATAGGCTATATAATATGAATATATATATTAATTTTTGATGTGGACAATTTACCTTCAAATGCAGTTACAGAAATAAACAGGTCACATTGACTTGGTTTCTTGCACATGTCTGTATTTTCAAAATTATCACCGCAATTGGTAGTACATCTCACTGCGATATCAGTCTGCTCTGATTGCTTACTGGAAGTATCCGTCTCTGTGTTGCTGTTACAGTTTGATGTGTCTTCAAGAGTTTTTTCCTTGTCATGTTGCCCTAAACATTTTGCAACAAATATATTAAGTTGTTTTTTTCTCAATTTAAAAAAAAATATTAAATGCTTTAAATTAGTTTAATTAGTCTAGAATTATTTAATTGTCTTGAATATTATAATTTTCGTTTATATTTTTTTATTTTGTTGGTTGTTAATTTTAAACCAAAGAACCTTTCTAATGTTAGAAAAATATCTTCCATAAATAAGTTAACATAAAATTGAGGTTAACATAAATATTGTAGATATGTTTGAAGGAACGGAGGTTAAGAAATATTTGATCAGAGAAATAAAAGAAGATATACTAAGATTTTTAGCTTTTCGTTCATTTTATTTTCAGTACCATCAACGAAAACTAATTGTTATTAGCATCAATTAAGAGGCGTTCATTATTCAAAGTTAATTAATTTCTTAATGTATTATTCCTTTCTAAAGATAATTAAGTTAAAAACAAAAATATATTGCAGCATAATATGTTAGTTGTTTTTTTTTCTCATTTTTTAAAAATTGAAATGCTTTAAATTAGTTTAATTACACTAGAATTATTTAAACATCTTGAATATTATAATTTTCTTTTATAAATTTTAATTGTAAAGACATTTTTGTTATTGTGAATTTAACGTGGGCTAGATGACACGCCCCTCATCTTTTGAGGCAAGCGCACTATTGTCTTCGCTATCCAGCCACCTGGATATCGCTACAAAGTCCTTCGCTGACCTGGAAAGAAGATAGTTGCAACCATGATCTGCCTACCCAGAGCAAGCTCTAATGGAAAAATTAGAACCCCTTACGACCACTAGGTTATGGGACCAAAAAAAAAGAAATGTATAGTCCATTCAGCTGAATCATCATAAAAAACATAACTTTAAAAAATATCACATCAATCATTAAAACGTGTTTTGGACCATCATTGAAGATATGACAATCAAACAGAATGCCAGCATTCTGGAAAGATTATGAAGATCACATTTGAGAGAAATATACGTCGACACTGTTGCCACCCTTATACATTATACATATTTAGAAATGTAAGAGATAAGACAATAATAACAATGACAAAATGCAGCTTACTCTCAAGTCTAGTAAAAAAAAATTTTGCAAACGAAATAGACACATCTCCGATAAAAACACATGTTACCCCTTCCGCCTTACATCTTAGTTTATTTCGACCCTCGTGTCCGATAAATAAACTATGTAACAAATTTTCACTTTTGTTCTGTTCCTGGGTTGAAAGTGTGTTTTTCCAACCCGTTAGGTCATAAACAGAAAGGAAATCACTGTTATTCCAGAAAAAACTTTGCTTCTGTGACCGGGACAATGAAATTTGGATAATCGCGTGTTTTCGAGAAAATTATCGATTTGCTTTCAATGCCAAGCTTTCTCCATGAACTGCTAGATTTGTCCAGATGTTTCTACAATTCTCCTGAACACTCTGGAACGTTTAAAAAACTTCCAGATCCTTCGAGAACGTTCTTGAGCGTTCCAAAAGTAGCTGTACAAGTATAAAAGCACAGGTGTCTCGAACCAAAATTACAATTCGTGTTATAGCAGACTGAAAGGATACCGATTCGTAGTTGAAGAGATGTTATCTATTTGATATGGCATCAAGAGGGTGTTTGCATCCAGCTGATTCATTCTGCTACGTGTGCGGACAATACATAAAGACAAGAGCGAAAAAGTATTCCGTGGAAGAAAGTCGTATAATGTACGAGGCTTGCAAGGCATACTTCTGCGTGCCGGTCGGGGACCAAGACAAATCTTGGGCACCGCATTTCACTTGAAAACACTTAAAGGTAAACTGAACAGTTGCTTTTCGCTTAAATGTGTTTTAATTTATTTTTATACAATTTCAATGCTTTAGATCTAGTTCATTTCAAAGAGTTGTAATTTACAAAATTTTTCATAAGTCGTGTACTGTAGGCAAATACGTTACATCTTGAAATCGTTCCATATTTTGAAATTTCTTGCCCTCAAATTATTATGTGTCATGTTACAGGTTGGTACAGAGGAGAGAAGCGAGCCATGAAGATTGCTTCACGCGAATTTTGCAAGAGCCGACGGACCACTCAAGCAACTGCTACTTCGGAATGGTAAACCCAAAAAATCTTCGCACCGGCAAAAATGCCCCTCAGATCATTTATACGGACATAACTTCTTCCATCGCAGCATTTCAATACCTCAAAGATCTTTTTCCAAAGCTGTCCGAGGCTAAGGGCAGGGCTAATATATTCGTCGGACCACAGATCAAGAAGATCATAGAATGTGAGGATTTCGCAAAACTGTTTAACAGGACGGAGAGAGAGGCTTGGAGCACTTTCGTTGCAGTTGTTCAGGGCTTTCTAGGTTATCACAAAACTGAAAACTATGTGGAGGTGGTGCAGAATCTCATAAAGAATTACGCAAAAATGGGATGCAGAATCTCTAAGGACAGTATAACGAAAACATGATGGGAGACTACATTTGGGGGCCACTTCGTGAGAGTGATTCACAGTACAATGGTAAAAATAGAAAATCTACACATTTCTGAACCTTGTTGAGTGGTTTCCGACTGTGTTTGTCTATTCCTTGTGCAATTTTTGTTTTTACCTGATCATAATGACCATAATGAAAAAAAATCGTTCTATTTTCACCATTAACAAAAGAGTTTTTTTCCGTGCTGTTGTCGTGTTAGCAAAGTTTGTACTTAATGAAGTCATTTTTTCAAATACTTTAGACATAGGGGCCGTCCATAAATGACGTCACGCACCTAGGAGGGAGGGGGGTCACACTTTTGTGACGATGCATGACGAGGGGGAGGGAGGGGGGTTGAAGAAATGTGACGTCACATCAAAAGGGTAGCTTTAAATACAATTTCCACTGTAAGATTTGATGGCTTACAATTTATTTAATTGACTTTTTTTATTTTTTAAATATATTTTTAAAACAATCAGTGCTTCTCAAGTGCCGGTCAATAGGGCATCAGACGCCGGTTGGCGTAAGTTATGAAGAAATGAAAATTAAATCTAATTATAATCCTTTATGTTTGAGAACCCACAAGAGAACGTATAAAATGGTTACCCTCTGTCGTTTGATGTTGACATCAAAGCATTTGTGATGTAACCGCAGCCCCTTTTTTAAAACAGGAGTCGGCGAACTTCTTTGCCCCTTACCCAAAAATATACAAGTTTATGTGTGCGTAACCCCACCCCCCAAGACTCGAGTTCCTGCCCACATGACTAGGGCGGGGATTTGGGGGAGCTTCGTTAGCCCCCCCCCCTAAAATGCAACTGGTGAATTTTACAAGCATGATACGTGTCTAAAAATGATATGAATAGGATTATGTGTAGATATTTTAAGTCAAAACGACGCGGAATATACATTTATTAATTTATTTTTATTTATTTATTTATTATTATTTTTATTGCATACATTTTTTGGGGGTTGGGGGGTGGGGAATCTATTTGATACAATTATAAACGTTTTAAGTGTGATATAATTGTTTGATTGTTTTTTTGTTTAACGCCCCTGGCTATTTCTAGATATAATAGTATTCATTAACTTTATTGAATGCATCAATTCTTGACATCGCATTTCGAGAGTAGCACTGTACAGAACAACTTTTCTTCTTAGCTCAGTTTTTAAGTCTTTAATTTTAAATATCACAGAAAGGATACTTGATACATTAAAGTCATGTGGATTAAGATTATTATCACTCGTGTCAATATAAATGAAAGTAGGGTGGATTTAGGTGTCTTCATATAGTACATAGGTAAGAAATCTACATAGTTGTCAACTTTAAAAAATGCATTTTCTGGAAGGAACCGGTTCAATAGTGGGCACATGTTCGAAGCGTACACGTACACATTACGGTACACATGACGCATTTTAATATATCTAGTGGATTGTAGTGGATGTTAAATGTCCCAAATGTGTCTGCATTACCCCCAAGAATTCCCTTTGACCCCAGATGGGGTAATTTACCCCTATTCGCCGACCTCTTTCTTACGAGATGCCCGACAGTCAATTGAGGGTGTGGCGATATTTATTCAATCTTAGGTGGCTTGTTGTCTAGGGGCATATATATATGTATATATGTTTAATTTGATCTCGCTCAAAAGGTATACTTTAGTGATCTGCTCGCATACGATAATCAACAAACTAAAAGGTTGAATTTTAACACAATTTAATTTATTATACACTTTGTACAATGATAGGATTGCTGCAAGACAATGTCCCCTTCACATAACATTAATCATCATTAGGCTAAGCTTGCAATTAACTTTATGTTAATGGTGGGCACTTATAGTTGCACTGTGTGCTGTGGGTCGTCTCGTCTACTCCGGGTTCCCTCTGTAGCTGGGGCGGGTAGGGGTGCCTCACGAGCTCCACGGGCTGTGCTTAGTACTGATGTTGGCTGCAGGTGTTCTTGCCCCACCCGTGTCCTCTGTAAGGGGCGGGATGGTTGGTTCTGCAAGTCCTTCCTGGCCGATGCGGTTCACTGGCTTTGATAACACTGGGGTCAACTCTGGGTTACCTTGCCCTACGCCGTATTCCCTCGGTTGATGGGGCGGACGAAGTTGGTACTGCAAGGTCGTTCCTCTGGCTGGCGTGTTGAGTCAGTAGGTCACTTGGGCGTGCTACTGATACTCGATGCTTGGGGGTGTGTTGGCTATCTCGTCTCGGGTTAAGACGGCATTAACTTTCACAGGATGTGTGATAAGTTAGCTTTCGCACTCACGTGTGTGATGTGCGAGCTTCGGGGCACAGCTATGTGTGGCAACCGGCTTTGATTGGTACGGTGTGTGACCAATCGGATATGACGACAAGTCAGCCTGGGCAGGACTGTGGACAGGAGTGCGTGTTGCCTCTCTGCACAGGTCCGGTATCCAGGAACCAGACTAAAACAGAAAAGAAAACTAGGGTAGTTTCTCCAATTTAGTCTGTCTATATTCCACCTTCCGACAACCAAGCCTTCAGAGCAAGGTGCCAAAAGGGGATTAAATATATTCATATACAATGTGAATTATTAATTTAATAATAAAAAGGTGGGGGCTTAGACTAGGTTTAAGTCTTAAACCACGGATGCAGACCTAACTGGCTGACACCCGGGCACATGGTTCAACATATATAAATACATTAAATGCATCTTATTTTGTGAAAATCTAGCTCAAACCATCCATTCGATGGAGAGCGTGGGTAATCACACAGTTAAATAACAACATGGAATGTTCACGTGTCCCACGTGGTCCCGCACGGCGAGCTGTCGACCGTGGGGCTTAAACATTTCAACAATTTTACAACCGGAAAATTCAATGGTTCATATATAAGTATTTACACGTAATGCGTACTATACAAATGCGGCAAATAAAGCTAGAGCTCACTCTTACCAGATTTCTGGGTTTGGATGGACTTGTCGGCTCTCTCGACCAAGGGTGGGCACAGATTGAATCCTGATGAGAATACTACACTTCGTTGTTCTAATGCTGTGGTCGTTAGCCGGAAAAGAAGAGAACGGGATCCAGGGGCTATGCTTGTATTTATACCCTAAGGGGCGGTTTGGTCCAGTTTTCTCCGATTGGCCTCTAATTATTCCCCATCTCACAAAGAGGTTGGACTCTTTCAACTGACATCCTTGCATATTTAATTGGGTTCCGTTGACACAGGCAAGCTAATCAAGAGCGTGTGAGTTATCCCCCTTGTTTCACCCGTAGGCTGGGTAGCAGATAGTTGAGTCAACACAAATTTCGTCACAGAGGGGTTTAAAAAAAATACATTTTAAAAATAACATTTTTATATATTTTCCTTTTAAAACAAAAAATTTAACCGTGATGATTAAAAGTCATTGTTTAACTTGTATGCATTAAAATAAAGTATATTCTAAAGATGTTAACACATTTCGTTTTTTGAAGGCCGGTTAAACATTTTTAAAAAATTGACCGGTTCAACCGGATACCTAAAAATTAAAATTATAAAAGTTTATGTTAATATTATTATTAACCCGAAAAGAGCGGATTCTAGCGAATTTAATGTCCCCAATGATTCAGCATTACCCCCAAGAGTTCCCTTTTTACACCGAATGAGATAATATACCGCTGTTCACCGACCCCTCGGTTAAACCGCCCGATAGCGGTAGCCATGTTTTTTTAATTAGTTTATAACCTCCACAAGAGAATGCAACAATTTAAACACGCCTCATCCATTGGTTGCATTATATTTACAACTCTTGTGTGACGCACTTAAAATCGTTAAAAAAAATGGGAAAAAACAACACAAAAAGCAAACCAAAAAAAACAAAAATACTCGTGAGCTTCTGAGTAAAAAGTTTTGACAATCTATATATATAATTCTCTTCATGGGACCATGCGAGGCAAGCAAGCTGCAAGTATGTGCAACCGAGCATGGCGAATGACCCTCGCTCGGGTCAACTAATCACTGTTGGCAAGCGTGGTGGGATGAAGAAAAAAAAGGGGGGGGGCGGGAGTGGGTGGTAAAAAAACTCTGGCGTTCACTTGCGGTTCACTTGCATTGTTCCTTCACAGAAATGTGAGATTCGTAGTGTACTGGTTATCACGTCCGCCTCATACGGGGAGGTCCTGGGTTCAAGCCCCAGCGAAAACATTGCTTTTAGATTTTTTTTTAAAATGTCTGTTTGTGCCCGTTCTTTTACCTCTTTATTGCCAACACTAGCTGATCCACAGCGTAGCATACGCTGCTAATGATTTAGTGACGGGTGAAGACTTCCTGAAAGACACAGTTGTCAAAATGGCGTGGGTTTGGGCAAACGACTGTGGGTGAATGAAAAGAAAGAACTCTGGAGAGACCCGCGGCGTAGCATACGCCGCATACTTGCTCATCATAGACATTGCAAAGAACGTTTGGGGGGGATAAGAGTACATACACAAAAAGCAGCACTAAGTAAATAAAAAATAGCAAGTAAACGTAAAGATATGCACACTGAGGTTGTTGTTACCCGCCTCCCTTTTATTACTACCATCCCTTAAACATAACCTTTGTTTGGCCGATCCTAGCGAGGGTTATTCATATTTAGGGTTGTTAATTACATGTTTTTTTATGGAAAACCGATTATCGATTATGTAAATCCGATTTTAAACCGATTATCCTTTTACAGCTGACTTCATAAAAGTTAGGGGTGTACCGAATGTCGCCTGAAAATGTCTGGAAAATAAACAATGAGTTGGCAGTCCCCGTCCCCCCCCAAACCGACGTTCACTCGCGTTGTTTTGATTTCTTTGTGCTGTAGTTTGTGTCCGTTCTTTCTCAACTTTCTTTGCACTCTCTATGAGCAAGTCTGCGGCGTATGCTACGCCACGGGGCGTCTAGTATTGGATATTTTATTAATGTCATAGTATTTTTCAGTCTTCAACATGCAGGAATTACTGTATTTTCCAACGCACAAGATGACACCCTGCTTTCCTGTACAAATGTGGGGTTTGTACAGTACTCGCCATATTCTTCTTCCAGCGCATACCAAATAATTTTTAGAAAACATGAGATTTGATATCAATGTGGTAATTTTAGATCAAATGCCTTTGACTTGAATATACTTAACGTGTGTTACGATATTAAAATGCAGACCTACACTAAATAAATATTTAAATGACAAAAAAAAGTGATTTGAAACATACTTACTTTCAAAAAATAAATTAAAATGGGTTTTAGGTTGCATTTTTTAATATTTTTTTTTGGGGGGGGCTGGTTAAAGCTTTGTGACGTATTTTGGAGGGGGAGTCTAACTTTTTTGATGACGCGTGACGAGGGGGAGAGGGGGTGAAAAATCGGCCAAAATAGCGTGACGTCATTTATGGACGGCCCCATAGGCAATTGAAATATAACACTTAGAAGCAAATAATTTTTTTTACATAGAGTTATCTAAGATCTATCATGTGATGTCGGAGCCGAAACTGATATGGGCGTTAAAACTTTGGAAATTCGCTATGTGTTGATACATCATACCCATGGTTTACAAAAAAATATCTTTAAAAATGTATTTTTTAAAAATAACAAAATGTATGTATTTCATAGTTAATGGACCTTATTATATGGCCTTAGAAGGGAAGAGACTGCAACTGAATTATTTATTTAGATATTATTTTATACCAGGTTGATAACTAGCCCGGGTATTATATTTTGATAAGAAGCGGAATGTTTTCGAGGAACATGATTCGAACAAGTTCAAGATCCCCTAGTGACAAAAACTCAACATAGCAAAGGATTCCAACAGGGTAAAGGTTTAAGTTTCGGAATGAGCTTTTTAAAACAAATGTTTACACAATTATTTCGAGTATGCTTTAGTTAAAAATATTTCAGACAATAATTTAGTAATTTGACTTATATTTAAAAAGAGTCTTTAATTGATATATATTATTTCTTTGTGAAATGACTGTGTATATTTTAAACAAATTATTTTGGTGTTAAACTATTGTTTTTCCTTTTAGATGCTTTACATTTTTCAAATTACATTAAAATAATATTGAACTGTTTGTTTAGCTCCACACATCGTTATATCATACTTTGATTATTCTCAATTTCAGAGAATGATATATATATTTTTAATACTTATGGCTAATTTAACCTTCAATGCTTAAGTGTTTGTCTTATGAAAGCTTTGTCATTCAACTTCATTGGTAAATGTGCTATATAATTAAAGAAGGTCATGTGCGTTTTATTCTTTTAAGTAATTTTTAAATCCTTTATATTAACTTGTGGTGTCTTGTTGATTGCTTGTCGAAAAAACTTTGGATCTATTTTAACCCACTTCCTCGTAAGTTTGGTACCGATGTTAAAAACGATTTATTAAAATTTCAGATTCATCGCATGTGCTGTCATTAAATTATTGAATTTAAGTTCATTTTATTTATCTCTATACTCTATGTATCATATTATTTTTTTAGATAGAGTGTCGCGGTGCGTATTATTTTGAACGACCTTTTTATTAATACTTTCCTTTTGCGCGATTCGGTGCGTATTATATGGACGATAATTTTTAAAAATAAAATTCCCTATTGGTGCGCATTATATTAAACATGTTTTACGAGACAGAACAAAAATGTTGTATTTTTAGATTCACTTGCGCTGAGTATTACAATGAACACTAGTGTATCACCCGTCAAAAATGACAGAAGTTTTCCAAAATAAATACACATCAGATTTTAAAAAAAACGTTATACAGAACTTTACTTTTATTTTATTCATTTTTTATTATATTGAAAAATTTTATGCCGAGCGTTCGAAAAGTGTTATTTTTGGTGCAGCACTATAAAACAAAAACGATCGCAGCACAACCTAACAGCATTACAAATTTCGCTGCGCCACCTAACAGCATTATAATTACATCCTTACATACAGACAACGGGAATTATGTATATTGATTCTTTTAGTTGTGCCTCCTATTTAAAGGATTTATAGTAAAAAACTTAGTTTTTTACGGTTCTTTTTTATTAAAAGGTTCTAATCTCTTTTGCTAATAATTTTTTGAATATGTTTTACGTACGTGCTTTTTTGATGGAAGTCGTGGATAGATTTCTAGTAAACTATTTAAATGATTTAATAGCTTTCTTTAATAGGAAATTAATTTCTATATAAAGTAAAAGGCTATATGTGGTTTTCCAAAAAACAATACCGGTAATACGAAAAGAATATAGGCTAGATTCAGATAATTGAATATATATTTAATTTTTGATGTGGAAAATGTACCTTCAAATGCAGTTACAGAAATCAACAGGTCACATTGTCTAGGTTTTTTGCTACTGTTTGTATTTTCCTCATTCTCACCGAGATCGGTTGTATCACTCACTGTGCCATCAGTCTGCACTGATTGATTAATTGAAGAATCCGATTCCGTGTTGTTGTCAGAGTTTGATAGGTCTTCAAAAGTCTTTCCCTTGTCATCTAGCTCTAAGCGTTTTTAAAATTATTTTGACATATATAAATAAATATATATATATATATGTGTGTGTGTGTGTGTGTGTTTTAAAAATGCAATACAATTAATTTTAACTTGCTTTAATCAATATCTATTCGACCTAGATCAAAAACCCTTTGTGAAAATAAAATCAACTTAGGGGAAAGGATTCAGAATATAAGATCAGTGAAATAGCAGCAGATAATGAATTTAGGCTTTTTATTCATTTTTCTTCATTATCGACTGAAAAAAATATATAATGTTATTAGCATCTACTAAGAGGTGTTCATCACTAAAAGGAATGATTGAACATTTTTGCAATTAGTTAAGAGGTAAATCAATTTTTAGTCCATTTAGCTAAATTATCATAAAAATTAACTTTAAAAATATCACATCACTCATTAAGACTTGTCTAGGACCACCAAAAGAGATATTAGACAAGCAAAATTTCGGCATTTAGAAATGATTATAAAGAAAACATTTAAGAGAGAGATAAGACGATTATGAAAATATATGTTAAGTAAAGATTTAGACAATGGATGAAAGGGGAAAATCTTTGCTAACTCTCAAGTCTCGGCTAAAATTCCGCACTCATTTACCCGTAAATAGAGACTGTTACCCCAACCCCGCCTTATATCTTACTTCATTAAGTCCCTCGTGAGCGATTATTCTCATATTGTGTGCGAACAGAAACTGATACGGGCGGTATAATCATAGAAATGAGCTATCTGAACATTATATTTATTCAAGAAAAAGGATATAAAATGAAGATTGTAAATGATCTGTCAATTTTTCTCCGAAATCTCTGGAATCTAGATAATCTGCAGCAAAAGTAAGCTGATTTAAACTATTAACTCACATCATCGGTAGTCAAAAGTCCTGCAATTCAAGTCCTACCTGGTTTCACCCACAGCCTACCTTTGAACAGTCAAGAACAACCAAGTACTTACTGGAATGCCCATTCACCCCGTATTGACAACAGCCCAGAATTGACGTACATGAATACGGCCTATAACAGCCGGAGAGAGGACCCCTGTGCCCTAGACAGATCTCACTATTTTACTATTACATGCAGAGTGACATTTGTCTGATTGGAAAGCAATTGTGATTAATGAAAAGGGTATTCAAATTATTAATATTGTATTTTTCTATTTGTAAGTTATTCGTTTATTATTTGTAACATCTTCTATAATATTACATTTGATATTTTGAAAATAGATTTCTCTTTTTTAATACAATGATTTGTTATTCAATTGATGATATTCATTATGGCCGTGGTTTGTGTTTTGATTGCCACGTAAACCATAGACACGAAAAACACTATTTTATACCAAAAGGACACCTGCTGATATTAAGTAAAATAGAAAGTGATTTCGAGATAAGAGAAAGTAAAGGATTTAAACTAGGGGACAAACGGGTATCCGGACTGCTCGATATCTGGATCGGATATCGCAATTTTTTCCACTATCCGGATTCAAAAATACGTTTGGCAGATCCGGATAGTATCCGGATATAAATGTAGTACAGACCTTATGAATTCCAAATTACAGTACTCTATTATTCAATACTTTCAATTCAGTATTTACATTAATTTTTTTTTACCTATATGATATAAGTTATATCATTGAAATAATTTTTTTTTCAGTTGAACTTAAATGAAAATTCCAATTGTGATTTTATTTGCGAACTTAAAAATAAAAATGTTGCTTGTCTCACGTGTTATATCTTATTCAGCCATATAATTTTAAAATTCTAGTCTATGGTGAATATTATAATTATACAAAATAAGTTAAGTAAAAGTTAAGTTATACATTTAATTATTAATATAGAACAAAATAAACAAATTGACAAGCGTTGATTATGAAATCATCCAAAGCCATGCAAAATATAGTAAAACAATCAATTTCAATACGAGAAAAAAAATTATTAAGTTAAAAAGTTACACGTATAGATATTGCTTTACTACGTAAGATAACAAACTAAGTTAACTAACAAAATATTAAACGTGAATCGTCTGAATAAAAGAACAGTTTTTATTATGGCTCTAGATCACGACTTCTTGTACAGCACACTACACACTCAGTACAACACTGTTCACTTGGTACACACTACAAAGTTCATTGAACTTCGTTCAAGTTCGTTCATTCAATTCATTGTAAAATGTTCATCGATGACGTTGAAAGTGTCACAAACTGTCATTTTAGATAGCAGCTACTATCAATTTTTGGATAATAAATATTTTAATAAATAGTATTAAATACTAGATTTAAAGTAGTAAATTACACCTCCTTAGCGCTTACACTTAAATGTGGAGATATCCGGATGCAGAATCCGGATTCGGCAAATATTAGGGCCAAACTATCCGGATCCGGCAAATAGTAAAAAAACCTATCCGGCTGTTCCCTAATTTAAACATTGTTACCTACTTACGTCCCTGGCATGCTTGTATAAAGAAGAGTTTCGGCTTGCCTATGAGTGTTTCAATATCAGAAATTTTGTCTTTAATGTAAGAAATTAGTAAACTTTCGCCATCGGTACCATAAACCAATCCACGGTCACCATGGCTTAGAATGAAGAGTATAAAACAATCATGTTCACTGTAGTCCTGTTGTGAGGCTTCTTTCAAAGCCGTTTCCATTTCCTGGACATATTAAAGGGAGAGAAAACAAAATGTATATGTAGATATATATAAGCATTTTTATTTTATATGCATGATATATTTTCTCCAAATTATTTGTTATATAGATCTAAACATTAATTTTTTTTTAAATAACGCTTTTGCAAATTACATTCTTGTGTGCACTTGTCTCAACAACCAGAACTTTTTACCATCATTTAAGGATATAATTGCAAAGGATAATGTTGTTGCCTACAAATACAGTTACGTTGTATAAACGAAAACCCCATTGTAATGCGTGTTTTAATTTCGTTTTAGCATATAATTCTAGACTTGATGTATTCTATTCTTTTGGAATTCACATTGACCAGCTCAATGTAAAGCAGGGATCTTGGAATACACCCATAATCCATCGTGTGGACACGGCCCAACCACCGTAGGCGCCTCTCGCTCAGGACTGAGTGCATACTCAACATATAGCTCCTCATGAGTACCTCCATATTTGTAGTACATGACAGATTTAAGAAAATATTTTTTCATCGTGGTTGTTACATGTGCCTGCCCAGAAGGTTCCCTTACTTCTGCAGTTGTATTAAAATCGGACCATCGTATAATTACGATACTTCGGAGGTTTTGGTCTGTTAGCTTAGTTGCCTATCAGCGTTCGCAGCCATGAACTAGAAGTTGTATTATTATCGTTAATGTCAGTGATGTCCAACCTTTTTGAACCAGCGTGCTAATTTCCCCTCCCCCCATAAAGCCGGGGGAGCAATTAATGTCTTAAGAAAATTATTAAATGTATCTTAGCTAACTTAGTCTAATAATAGCTTTTAGAAATAAAATGCATTCTTTTACTTTTAGTTTAACTATACATTTAAAAAAAATGATAAAGTAACAATTTTACTTTAAAATTCTTTGAAATAATTACTATTATGCATCAAGAGAATAAATAAATAGTATACAAAGGGGAAATTACATTTAGAAATAATGTAACTAAAGAACAAGTCAGTTCTCAAATGTCTATCTGTAACATTTGATTTTACAGCAATGCTATTGTTTGTGATGTATGAAATCATTAGTATTTTTCCATTGTATGTTTAGCTCTCAAAGGGTACTTTTAAAATGTGGATATCCTAAATGTCTTAAACACATATTATTTAAAATATTTAAGAAGGTTCATCGATGTAATACTTAAATAGATAATCAACACATACCTAAGACACTAACCTGGGGGAAAACCTTAAGTTTAACAGAAATGCTATAAAGAGTAAAATGCAAGGGGGCGAAATTTGAATTTTGAATCCTGTCCCCTATATTTTTTATTTGTGCTTGCTGAAGTTTTGGACTAGCTAGATCATTAATTTGATATTCCTGATGCATTGTTTAAGGCATTGGATCAAAAAGATCATTTATTTATAAAGACGTTTTCCGTTTAACTTTTAACACAATTTCTCTTGGAAAAATTGCGATTTTATATTTCAAATGTCTGTCCTGTCTGTTCGAGCTGTAAAAATTATCTCTCCCTGAACCATACCAGATAGAGGGTTCGGGTCTTTGCAAATATGTTAAGGAGGTCCCAAGGATGTGCACGGGTGAAAAAATACACAAAAGGTTTACTGTATTTTCTGGAAAATAAAAAAAACACCAAAAAAAACACCAAAAACATCAGTATTGTGTCAAATTCTCGCAAACTATAACATCTATCAGGTTGAAACAAACGCCCAGCGATAGATAATATTTTTTTAAAACAATGTTGGAGAAGTAATTTGTGAAATATATCTTATCGTTCGACATCTATAATGTTAGGAGCAATTTGTAGATAGCAATTGTTTTGTTTAGTTTCAGAATTATTGATTTTAAATTACTTGTAATTTAATATAGAATAATAGTTAATGGGGTTTTCCCGTTTTGTGAATGCTAATGTTACACTGTTGCGCGGTGTGCATTACATTGACACATTCTTGGTGTTAAGGAGCGTGAGGGGATATGACGTCATATTTTGGTTACTTTCAGAATAAGTGATTTGAAATTACTTTTAATGTAATCTAGAATGATTTCCCTTGAATATTAAATAGGAAAATCTTTGTTGAAATGTGCATTTAAATACTCATTCCCGTTTTTATTACTTGTTTTAAGGTCGATTACTTTAGTTTTTCATTCGTTGAGTAACAGCCGTTTTGAGTAGAATATGCGTTAGTAGTGTTCACTTTGGCCTGTGCCTTTGAGTTTAAAGAGTTAAATAGAACTATGTCCTTTGCAAAGTAAAAAAATTATCTCATTTTATTTCTCGAACTATTTAAAAAAAATAAATGTGCATACGAATAAGTTTACATGCCAAATAGCATTGCTGATATCGCGTCTTTGCTTGACCCTATATCGACTGGGAGCTGTCAGAGTCATTGGAATTTGTAAGGACACTCCAGCGTGTTTTGAATTGCAAGAAAATGCTAATTATATGCCATATATACATATTGTCTCTTAAAATGTCAAGTTTAATTTTTTAATGCGAGTACTTAGTTTTAAAATTTTAGTAAAGATAGTTTCTGTCTAATTTTTAGTTTACGAATTAATTTTTTTTTAATGTACTGTAATAGCCATTGTTCATTACTTTAAGCCACAATTGCTTTCTTAAGTGTTTTCAATAAAGTAGCACTAGGGATACCTTAACGTTGAAACCTAACTGGCCGAAAACTGCTGTTATTTTCTTTATGTCTCGTTCCGTTCCTATTCTTGATTTAAATTTAGTAAAGTTTTCGTTGTTTATAACAAGAACTTTACCACTTGGATTATGTATCATGGGGTAGACAGCCTTAAAGAACATAATAAATTTAAAATTTAAAAAAAACATGCTAATAATTGTATTAAAATGTTTAACTTGCATCGTTAATCAAACAACCAATATACTGTGGAGATAAGGGGGCGGTTAATTAGCATTCAAAGACTGACCACCACCAACAGGAGCTGCGCGAGGTCTGTTGATGTTGGGGTGTACCACCAGCCAGAAGGGACATGAAAGAGGGTAACCGACCGCTGAACACCGAGGGATGTGAAATGCCCCGGTCAGTAACTTGAGTATACAAAATGACCACGCGAGAAGATGGCCCGGAGGGGGGTAGGTGAGTGGTGGGGGTTTCAACAGACACGATTATGTAAAAAAGACCCCAACCCCGCACAAATCTTAATCTAGGGGGGCGGAACCAGATGAGTGACGGATCGCAGAGAGGGGACCAATAGACGTGACGGACATTGGACAAAGGCGTGGTCTTCGGACTAGTTGGAGGGGTTAGAAGGAGGGACTTGGGCGAGAGGAGGAGGGCTAGAGAAGAACGTGAGGTACACGAGGTAGGATGTCAGTTCTAGGATGCGATCATGAACTAATGAGAGTAGATGTGAGTTGACTTAGGACAGCTTGAATTAGGAGAAAATAAAATACAAAATAGGATCCACATGGAAAATAGACTTATAAAACGTTTTGGTACGTTGGCTCCATATGGAATTGACCAAATTCACAATTTTATCTAACTGCAGAATTTTTTTCCCGTAGTGGTTTTAACTGTAACTTTAGATACTTCCTTCTTTTTCCTATATCCTGTGTCTTCGTTTGTTTTTGTTTTTCCTTTTTATTTTATTTTACATACATTTTTAAAATTATTTTATGATATAACATGTTTTAAGATTTTAAATATATGTAAGTACCCATTTTATGTTATTGTACTGATGAAGGCATTAGCCGAAACGTCTATTGTCGTTTTTAGTTTAAAATAAAGCTCAAATTTATTTTTTATTTGCACAATTTGTTTTTGTACTTTGTATTTTATTTAAAAGCTTCGCAGTCCAATACTTCGTGATTGAGTTAAGAGAAAGTGAAGTAGAATAGAGATATGTGGGAAGTGAAACCAGTAAAGCAAAAAAGTGAATTAATTAGTGTAACTGCAGCCTTGGAGTTTAGTGTTTAAGCTAGATTATATAACATGAGTGGAGTGAAAGCAGATTATAGTCCCTAGAGTAACAAGGTTCCCCACAACTGATACCAGCGAGGTTTATTTTTTTATCCTGATCAGAACTTCAGTTGGCTTAGAAACACTGCCTCCTAGTGTGTTAAAAAGATTTATTTTCCATGTATAGAGATTAGTAAATATTGTTGAAATTCAGATACACAAAGGCGAAATAAATTGCCTCAAATAGCGAGTATGAGCAAATGAGCATGACTAATGACGCTCGCTGGGGTCAACTAATCACAATTATCAGTTGGCAAGCGAAGGTAGTGGAGAGGTGGGGCATGTCTTGAGACCAGCAATGCTTTTGCATTCACTTTCGTTGTTCCTTCACAGAGTACATGTATTTTGCAGTGTATTGGTTATCACATCCGCCTGACATTCTGATGTCTTAGGTTCAAGCCCTCGCGGCAACATTTTTTTTGAATTTTTAAAAATGTTTATGCCGGTTCTTTTCCCAATTTCTTAGCGAAAATAAACACCGCTTCGCATGCATTTCACGGAAAAAGCTTCTTTCAATGTTATACTAATTCTTTCGTCAGGTAACTGTCTGTTTCTATCAGTCGCATATTTCTGGGAAAAGATCATTGACGAGTTTTTGCTCTTTAACTTGGCAACATGGCTGTAATATTTGTTTCTCAACACTGGAATAACTTCAGTGACGAATTTTCCGTTGTTCTCAGTGACGGAAATAATACACTCATTACATGAATACTTCATGAGTATATGTTGACGAGGCAGAAATACTTCCCAAAAATGTTTTGGTGTTCCCCCAACGTTCATTCGCGTTGTTCCAATTTGTTCGTGCTAATGTTTGTGTCCGTTCTCCCCCCCCCCTCTTTTATCTTTGCACTATCTATGGGTATATCTGCGGCGTATGCTACGCCACGGATCGTATCTAGTTAAACTTATTTTTAAATATAATTTAGCTAAGACATTTAAGGTATTGAAAATGCATAATAATCAATGACAAATCATTTATCCCGCGAAGCCTATTTGATCATTTCTATGCCTGCCAAAAACGTTATAGGTCAACTCGTAAAAATACTTAAATGTATGCAGCTTGTAGAATGTGCCTCCATTGGAAGGGTAGATCCCTTCTTGAGTATGGGCACGTGACTATTGTTGTGACGTTTAGGGGTTGACCTCTTCGCTTGGTAGACGTGGTTTAAACGTCTCTTGAATCCGCATGGGGGGAAAAGCCGCTCCATTTTAGCAAGCAGTGGAGCTGCAAACTGGGTGCAGAAACACGTGGCGTTCCTTAGTGGGTGGGGGGAACACTGAACTCGCACGGATATTTGACGTACGTCATCTGGACGACTCCGCTCATTCTGTATATAATTCTAGGTAGGGGAAGACTCTCGCCCAGTTAACTTACCAACCTACTTGACACAGGCTTAAATGTAAATCGCGCGTGGTCTTGTCTCCGACTGTTGCAGGGGCGTTTTTTCCAATACGGAAAATCATTGGTTGACGTGATATTAAATGTTAATTTTAAATAGTCTTTAAATATATTGTAAAATAAAAGCTTTACGTGTTTAAAAAAAATATTTTGTATTATATGTTTTTCCCAATCAATACGACCCAATTTTTTTAAGGGTACGCAGTAAAATGTTAGGTTAAACAATCAATTCCACCTGATGATTTTAAACTGAAAAACTCTGCTTTGCTATTTATCAAAACTTTATCATGCTGCATATCAAAATTTAGGTAGATCTAATTGAAAAAGGAATATGTTTCTACTGTTAAAACGTGAGACACATTTACCCAAATTAAACCTTTAGGGATATTATTGCATGTTTATTTTAAAAAAAGTAACACAAAATTATTTTTTTGCATTACTCACCAGCTCATAAATCAGGTAAAAAATAGTTCAATCAAGTTCATATTTCTAACAAATAAGTCTTATTACATTTCTAAAACAACTAGAAAGTTTCATTGCAGTAGTTCCAGAAATTATAAAGTGATGAATTTTTTTCCCATGACATGTTTCAATTTTATTTTAAATTTAACAATAAAATAATTATACTCTAATATTTACACATATTTCCAAAATAGTAAATTTTCGTTATCACAGTCGACACTGAGTTTTCAAATTTATTATCATTTGTAATTGATTTGTCCATTCAAATCAATTTAGTAGCTTGATCATCAGTTATATATAGAAAAATTAATATATTAGTACTAGGATTAGTACTCAATGAAGCCATTTCGAACAGCTGTTTTTTGTTTACAAAATTTTTTTAATGAAAAAACAAGCACAAAATACACTAAACATGGTCTAATGCTTTCGAAATTGCACACAACGGAAGTTGAAACTCTTCTAAATAGAAGTTTTATAAGTTATTAATTAAATAGTAGCGTGTATTGCCTCGTCTGGTTTGTGTAAGAAATCGTGTATCTAAAAATTGAAGAGCTACAAGTATGTCGAAATAGTTCGAATGCACTGAAGAGCGACGCCACAATATTATTTAACTTTAATTAATTTTTGTTGTTATATTTGGCCTGTTTTAAAATAATTTTGTCACTAATTTTATAAATAATTCTATTGCTTAATCATTACCATTGAAATAAAAACTGGATTATCCGCCGGATTGCTTCATTTTAGCCCCTGCGCCTCGGGCCTGCGGCCCTCGCCTACTTGTTTAATGCCGGTCTTGCACTAGTCTAATCATCAAGTAGATGAACCCTAAAACCAATCACTAAAACTACCCCAAGCACCTATTAATTATGTTTAAAAAAATGTAAAGTAAAGAAGAAAAAAAAACGCCCAACTAAAAATCGAACCCTAGACCTCTATTTCAGCAATCGGTCGCTCTATCAATTTGGACAACGAAGCTGCTGACAATATTCGTTCTTTTTAAAATTATAATGAAAGGCTATAAATATATTGCTAACTCTTTATTTTAAGAAACATGATTTCTTACTCTTCAATTTTAAGAAACAAGATTTATTACAAAGCAGACGACACAATACACACTGCCTAATAAAATAGTTGAATGGAAAAGTCTGAATACTAATAAAATGAAACAAACCATCGGTGACGCAGAGAGTGGCTTAACTTACACGGCCGAAATCGCGGTGGCGCACACTGCGACGAAACGTATTAAATGGGTTTTAAAGACTAGTTTTAAAAAATATATTTTAAAAAACTATTATTACTATTTATAAATTTATAACTGTATTGAGCATAATTAAAATGATTTTTAGTTAACAGTTTTTTTTTAAATTTTAATAATGTGACTAACCTTTCCCTGCATATACTGTCTATATCGCTCCATAGTCTCTTCGTTGTATTCTTTAAAGCCGTGAACTTTATCACTGAGAAGCGAATATTTGTCTGGCCAGTCTAATTATTATACATTATTCATAAAATTGGCTGTATTTAATGCAATGATTTTGATTTTTGCCAGACAAATTAATCAAAATACAGACATAATTAAGAGCAGATATTCATTTTGACACAGACTCTAAAATAAATGAGAAAATAGTTTTTAGTGAGCGTGTAAGTGTATGGTATTGTATAATTGAGATTTTTAGATAAGAAATACATCATATTTTTTTTCAAATTCTTCTCCTTTTTTTTAGTGTTAATGGTTTCAACGTTTAAACAAACGTTGGATAAATGAATTCGATTTTATCGATTAAGGAAATTAATAAAAATAACTTAATTAAAAATAAAAATGTTATTACGTTCTGGCATTTTTTGATGATCAGTTATTAGGTTTGAATTCCTATTTGCCATGTTTGCTACTGTGCTTCACTGTAAATGAAAATTTATTTAAAAATTATTTTTAGAAGATTTTCAGGGATTTGAAATTAGCTAACGTAACTCCCCTCTTTATGAAAGGTTATAAATCAGACCCTGTGTCAATTACTAGTATCACGTGTAAATTACTAGAGCACATAATATATTGTATAATAGTTAACCAACTAGACAAATGTAATAACCTATGCCCATAGCGACATGGCTTTAGAAAAAAACCCAGATCATTTGAAACACAATAAATAAGTTTAATAGATGAGCTATCAAAAGGTTTAGACAAAAAATTATCAAATAGACACAATATTACTAGACTTCTCAAAAGCATTTGACTAATGATATAACCTTAGTTTAATTAAAAAACTTAAATACTTTGGAATCTCAGGTCCCTTACATCACTGGATCCAAGAGTTCCTTTTGGGCAGGGAGCAAACTGTAATAATTAATGGATCTAAATCTGCACCAATAAAGGTCAATTCAGGAGTTCCACAAGGAACTGTGCTATTCCCTTACTCTTTTTAATTTATATAAATAATTTACACAACAACATCTCATCAGGGACAAAAGATCGGTTATTTGCTGATGATTGTATAATATATATATAGAACAATTAAATCAGAACAAGATAGCAAAATTTTACAAAAAGACTTAGATGAATTGATAAAATGAGAAACCAACTAGCGTATGTCTTTCAACCCAGAAAGTTTCAACTGTTAAGAGTAAAAAAGAAAAAGAAACAAATAAATTCAAACTATTTCATTCATTGAAAAGAACTGACCCAAACTCAAGATGCAGAATACTTAGGAGTCATAATAAATTAGAAAATATCATGGAATCCCTATGTCAATGAAGTTATTAAAAAATCAAACAAAACCTTAGGCTTTATAAAAAGAAAATTTTACAAATGTAATAGAATTATCAACTTAAAATGCTACCTCACTAGAATATGCATCTTCTGTATGGGAACCATCCACCAAAGAAAACATTGATAAAATAGAACAAATAAAAAAAAGAGCTGTCAGATTAATTACTGGATAATATTCAAAACTGACAAGAATAACACCATTAGTTAAATAATTAAATGTTGAAACACAAGAGGATAGAAAATCCAAGAGTAAAGTAGTAATCATACATAAAGCAATTAATTCTAATTTATACAATACAATATAAATTAATACAACACAAAGATAACTTAATACAACACAAAGATAACTTAATACAACCCTCAGATAGGCATACGGATAAAAACACATTTCTTCTTCCGTTTGCAAAAAAAACACATACAAATTTTCGTTCTTCCCGTCCGGAATTCGGGCGTTAAATGGGTTGCCTGAAGAAACCAGGAAAACAAACATTTTATCAACATTTAAATCTCTAATAAAAATGCATTATTGTAAACAAACCATAGATAAGCGTAGGACGTAATAATCTTCTGCATAGAAAGATAGTCTGTAACAGATAAGATAAGATAAGATATATAGTCAGCTTATATTTGGTTTATCAATTTTTTCACACACATAATGTGCTCCGGTGGTATGTTTATTATCAGTCTTGGAAGTTAAAAATAGCTTTCAATTTACAAAAAACGTTTTCAAGAAAACGTTCAGTGGAAGACTTTATTGAATGAAAAAAAGTTTATATATTTTACAAATACTATTTTTCACCTTCTTTACTGTTTAACTGATGTTAAAGCTATTTATATAATTTTCAAATAATATCTATATCTTGACACATTGGGTACATTGAATTGGGGATAAAATTTCCTGGAAACTGACAGGTTTGCTTTCACATGAAAATAGCATCTCTCAATAGTACATTAAACAATCGTGGCAACAAACAGCATTCTATTTTTAAACCCTTTATATTAACTCGTGGTGTCTGCACCCTTGATTGCTTGATTGCTTGCTTGTCGCCAAAATTTTTGATCGATTTTTAACCCACTTGCTCGTAAGCTAACGAGCTGAAATTTTGCAGGCAGTTTTGTACCAGTAATAAAAATAATGTTTCAAAATTTCAGATCGATCGCATGTACCGTAATTAAATTATTGATTTTTTATATTATTTTATTTATTCCTATGTATCATGCTATTTTTTGAGAATGAGCGTCGCGGTGCGTATTATATTGAACAACCTTTCTGTCACGCAATAAGGTGTGTATTTTATTGACAACACTTTTCATAAACATATTCCTGATAGGTGCGCATTATATTAAACATGTTTTACGACACAACTGCAATTTTGTATTTTTGGATGGTCTTGCGCTGCGTTTTATAATTAACATTCTTTTAGTTACTTCTCGTACATCAAGGATTTATAGTAATAAAATTGGTTTTTTTACGTTTTTAAAAAATTAAATCCTTTATATTAACTCGTGGTGTCTGCACCCTTGATTGTCGCCAAAATCTTGGATCGATTTTTTAACCCACTTCCTCGAAAGCAAGCGAGCTGAAATTTAGCAGGCAGTTTGGTGGCGATGATAAAAACTATGTATCGAAATTTCAGATCGATCACATGTACCGTAATTGAATTATTGATTTTTTAGATTATGTTATTTATTCCTATGTATCATGTTATTTTTTTAGATAGAGTTTTAGGGTGCGCATTATATTGAACAACATTTCTGTCGGGCAATTAGGTGCGTATTTTATTGACAACACTTTTCATAAAAATATTCCTGATCGGTGCGCATTATATTAAACATGTTTTACAACACAACTACAAATTGGTATTTTTGGATGGTCTTGCGCTGCGTATTATAATGAACATTATTTTAGTTACTTCTCGTACATACAGGATTTATAGTAAAAAACTTATTTTTTACCGGTTTTTTAAAAAAATCCCTTATATCAACTCGTGGTGTCTGGTCGCTTGGTTGAACCCTTGATTGCTTGTCGGTCGCCAAAACTTTGGATCGATTTTAACCCACTTCCTCGTAAGCTAGCGAGCTGAAATTTAGCAGGCTGTTTGGTGGCGATAATAAAAACTAAATATCTAAATTTCAGATCGCTCACATGTACCGTAATTGAATTATTGGTTTTTTAAGATTATTTTATTTATTCCCATGTATCATGTTATTTTTTGAGATAGAGTTTAAGGGTGAGCATTATATTGAACAACCTTTCTGTCGCGCAATTAGGTGCGTATTTTATTGGCAACACTTTTTATACACATATTCCTGATCGGTGCGCATTATATTAAACATGTTTTACGACACAACTACAAATTTGTATTTTTGGATGGTCTTGCGCTGCGTATTATAATGAAAATTCTTTTAGTTACTTCTCGTACATAAAGGATTTATAGTCAAAAACTTGGTTTTTTACGTGTTTTTTTTTACTCAATGTTGTTCAAATTTATGTAAGTCCCAAACGATTGCAAAGAAATCACGTTGTTTATTATCATTTAATTAAACCCTGAGTTTGCCTACAATTTTTGTTAATTTAGAATTACAATCAAAACATAACATGTTTGTATGTTTAGTTTAAATACTGGGAAGAGAAAGATAATGTTATGTAAAGACACATATCTTTATTTTAAATATTAAAATGGAATAATTTGTGAACTATTACATGTCAATACTAATACATAGTCAATATATTACAATAAAATTATTTAACTTGATTTGAGTAATCTATAAGAGTTAACGTATTTTTGAAAATCATTAATAAATACTGATTAAATAGGAAATGAAAAAAAAATCATTACAGGACCATATTACCTTTATACTTATATATTAAACAACAAATGGCAATCAAGTGTATAATTTTACTTCTGTAGGAGACAGGTGTAAATTGTGGAAGTCCTTTTTAGTCTAAGTATACTCGAAGTCGAAAAAAATATTCACACATTAAAAAAAAATTATTACATTTTTTTATGATTTGCTTTTTTTAATGATATAAATACTTACATGTTTCTTTTTTCACACTATCAAAAGCGTAAGCTCACTTAAAGCGTTAGAATGGCAACGAGTAAAGAGGCAGTTATCTTTATTTATATGACGGAAAAACGCTATGCCTTTTCTTAAAGAATTTGCAAAATGTTTACGCATTCATGTATAATATTATTGACGGTTTAACCAACCCCATTACCTACAGATTTACATCGTATTACAAAAATAAAGTTTCCGCTTCTTTTAAAATTCTATTATGTAGTACCAGAGAAAGATATTATCAACGTGCTGAATTCCGAGTAAGCTACCTGAAATAGACAAAACCGGATTCAAACACTGAAGTTCATTTGTCTTCATTGTAAGAGAAGATATAATTTTTCATTTAATAGCTTTGTATAGCAGGAGTTTGTGCACCTGCCAAACGATACTTACGCAACCTTATTTTTTATTCTACAAAAATCTACTTATTTGCGGTGTCCCAAAATAAAATATTTTACAGAGAAATAATATTCCTCACGATTTAAATTACATCTCCCTTAAGTGATAAATAAATTATCCATTAAAATAAATCCGCATCATTACCAATTCCAAACATAGAAAATTATCGGTAAAAAACATAAACAAAAGCATAACTAATATTTTAAAAGTTGCCTGTGTTTATTAAAATGTGGCAAATGGTAGTGCCTGCCATAGCTAGAGAGGTGCGAGGAAGGTTAGACGGTTTTACGCAATTCAGTTGTTGGGTGTATAAAGGCAGCAATTAGTACTACTTCAGTATTTTCATTTATAAGACGTTATTTTTAATAAGCGCCGCTCGGAGAAGGTACAGCATCTGCT
This sequence comes from Ampullaceana balthica, assembly GCA_944989445.1. Classification (NCBI taxonomy): domain Eukaryota; kingdom Metazoa; phylum Mollusca; class Gastropoda; family Lymnaeidae; genus Ampullaceana; species Ampullaceana balthica. Next base: position 388,597 of record CALYLW010000477.1, on the reverse strand, counting down.
CTCACCTCACTACGCGTCAGGCTAAACATTGTGGAAATTTAAGTAATTATGAAAAGTGCATGCAGAGAAAATCTAATATGTAAGGCATTTGTGCCTGATGTCAGTCAGTCAGTAAGAGCTCACTATGGGGGGAAACACCGAATAAGAAAAATAAATAAAGTTTGACTTACAATAATAGAAATTTTAATGTCGAGGATAACAGAGCATGTTTCATTCAATAATAAATAAATTGAAAATGTTTTTTTTTCCTGATGCAAGGGTGGCTGTTCTAATAACCTTCATCCGATAAATTAAGTGTTCATTTTTATGATTTAAAAAAAAGAGTATACTGATTTTTTTCCAAAAACACGTTTTCAGGAATGGCTTCCATTCAGTCAGCTGTTAAATGAAGCGATTTATCAGCATTATTTTGTTTCGCTCAAGCACTTTCAATAAAATTGTGTTCTTTTAAGTTTTCCAAAAAATTGCACAAGTATGATTATGATACCAAGGTTTTCAGTCGTGCATGGTGTTTAGGATTTAAAATATGTTGTATTTTTTATATTTACTTATTATTATGTTTTTTAAATCTTTACACTAATTTTATTAGTTGAAGATCGGCCTTTTCTATATGCACGACACTAACGAACGCACTCGATAGACAACATTATTATTCTCGGCTCTGAAATTTGGAATTATCCCTCACAAAACATCCGTAACATTATAAACTTGAGAACCTTAAAACTTTACGAAAGACTTTTCTTTTCAAGCTAAAGTTTCCCCAGTGGCAATCCGAAATTTCTGTGGCATTTATCTGTAACGTAGCTTACGTTAAGTTATTAATGACTTGACATGTTATCATATGTTTATTTTTTTAAGTTACCATAACATCTATTTTTACCTCTATTCTTTATACGAGTAGTGTGAGGAGAGAGGGCTCTTGCAGGTGTAAAACGTTATATTATTATATTATGGTTGTCATCGCTATTTTATTATAATGTTATAATTATTATGATTCTTATTTCTATTATTATTAATATTATCATTGTTATTATTATTATTATCTGCATTTGTATTTTCAAATACATTTGTACCTCGCTAAGTTGAACTTCCCTAAGTCGAAAAGCTCCCCTATATCGAATTAATTGTTAGGTCCCGGCCAAATTCCATGAAACTGATTTATTATAGATCTCCTTAACTCCAAGATTTTGTGACTTCCAACCTCCTTTAGTCGAATTTTCCAAGGCGTTTGGTTTATTATTCCTGGGCGACATTTCAGAACACGATTTACGTAGTGTTGTATCCACCCTTCCTTCAAATCTTGAAACGTAAAAGTAAACCACTTCTGATGGTCCTAGAGATCTCAAAATTTTACCACAGATAGATCTTGGATGACAATGCATTGTGTCAAAATTTCAGATCGATCGAGTGTACCGCATTTAAATTATTGCATTTTTAGTTTATCTTTACATAAGCATCGGTACCCATCTGCTTTGTTGACATCCATGAGTTCACCACGTGAACACATCACCGTGGTATAAAACGTTGGGCGGGCGCTTATGAGGTGTTTGGTAGAAAAAAAAATAGAAAAAAAAATAGAGGTAAAAAAAGATGTGTGGGCGTCAGACGTGAATTGTAAAGAGCTTTTATTATAAGTTTTAAAAAATAGCTGTAAAATAAAAAAATTTGACTATAAATCCCTTGTATATGAGACATAATTAAAAGTAGTGATTATGTTAAAAGCGTGTCCTTTTTAAAAAAATATTTTTTAAATTTTTTATTTATTTTTATATTCAAAATGTCGAAAACTGTTTAAAATCGCAATATCTAATTAATTCAAAACCAGTGATATAATATATTATACGAGCGAGTGCTTCCGTTGCACAAAGCGCTAATATATTCTTTTTGTTTTAAAGGTGATTCACTTGTAGTATTATATATAAAGAAATTCCGATAAATTTTATAGGTAGTTGATAAGTTATATCAAATGTAATGAAAATAAGATAACTAAAATAGCATGTGTCTCTCTATGTACACAATCATTTACAGGTCATTTGCGTTAAACCCTTTAAAATAGATAACAATGTTTCATTTCAACCCGTGATCAGGTGATTCATTGGCATGAATATTTGGTAAACAGCTATAAGAACCATTATCTGCAGAGTACACTTTTATGACCCACTAAATCAATTTTTTTTAGTTTTTTTAATAGAATAAATCATGTATGTTTAAGCGAATTGGATGAATTTGCAAGTATTTTCATTTTTAACAATAAAATACCAATGACCAAACCAAAATAATATTTTAGAGTTTTAATATTTAAACCAGAAAATGGCTGTAACTTATTTTCACGTGAAAAAAACAATTAGTAGGTTTTGCAAGTGGACTGCTCAGCCGAGTAACCTAAAACCCCATTTCTGATGCGTTTTGACTCAGAGAAATTGATGCTAGATGTCTCCATGTCAGGGAGAAAAAGTTAGAGTCAATATGAAATGCTTGAATAGAGGAGAAATTTTATATTTTTAACGGCACTTATATGTTGTTAGAGCTTTCATTTTTTAAAACTTAAAATAAAACAATGCCTTAATAAAAGGTAAACATTATTTCATTAAAACGTTTACGGAATGTTTTTATGTAATTTGGGTTTTACTAAATTAAAATTCGATTAAATTTTTAAAGCCTTTTTACTTTGTTCTTTCGCTGAATTAAAATGCAGATTTTTAAACGCTGTTGCAGTTAATTCGATGTACAAGAATAAGGTTACTTTATGGGATACCAATCAATGCACCCACTAGCTGTTCAACCAGAGAAATGCAGAGTCATTGTGTGTGATTCCGAGGAAGCCACATAATTTCATAGAAATTTAACCGGATACAATAACTATAGATCCTTTGTTAAATGATTCCTAGAACTGCAGCGTTGCAAAAAAATGCGTACTTCCTTCTACAGGTTTCAAAATGGGATTTCTGGTTTCACTTGATCCAAATAGGAATGTGCCTTTAATGCCAAAATCGGATACAGTTTTAAGGAAACAGTTGACATGCAAGAGAAAAATAATTAGAAATATTTTACAAAAACAAAAGAAAACTACTAAAAAAATTAAATACCAATAGACATTTCCAAGTAACAAATGATTTTAGAACACTTTCAAATGTGTTGCCTGAAGAAACCAGGAATGCCAACACTTTATCAACATTTAAAACTCTAATAAGAATGCAGGACTAAACACAAACTATATATAAGCGTAGGACCCAATAATCTTCTGTATAGAAGGAGCGTCTGAAACATATAAGATAAGATAAGATATAATGACCACTATATAAAACAATTCGACTTAGCCACCATATATGCACTTCAATTTACACACCATCCAACGGCATGCTTCTCATAACACACTATTGGGAATTTTAATGAGCTACAAACTTTATTCATGCTATAAATAAATTAGTCATACAAATAAACTAAAACTGCAGTAAATTGAACATTCAAACAAACTGTCAATAACAAGGACGTAACGTTCGGTCAGGTCATAATTGGCTTCAAGATTAATTTCCGTTAGGTGACGGAGTAACTAGGTATTTACAAGCAAATTGCTCCCTTCAAATTTTAAAATTTACATCAAAGACAAATTATTTTCAATCATTTGTTTTTGTACTGATTTTTGAAAAAAAAATTACTACATGGAAAAACATTGAAGAGCTGAAACGAATTTTCCCCCTAAAATAAAAATGATATATATATTTTTTAAAAAGTTTGGTAGGGATATGAGTTGATGGAGGAGTAACGGGGCTACATAAACAACATGGCCCGTCTCAACTGGTAACTCTGTGTTATCGGTGTATCTGGAAGCCAAATTAGCGTTCTGTAACATAATAAAAGCAGGGGTGTTATTAATAACAACACATAACAACATCTTTATTTCCTTTCAAGCCCTTTGCATAATCCTCGGCGGCGCTGTCGTGTTTTGCTTAATCATTCAAAGATGAACAATCTTTTTGTGTGCAGAGATCTTTGTTTCATGATAAGAGAAAAAAGATTTATCAATATACTTTGTATTTTTTCCCGGATATAGATATTTATTTTTTAGCGTTTAGGTGTTAAGCTCGTGTTACAGTCACATCATTTATTTCGAATCAAAAGTTTTAATTTGATAAATTTTTGCGAGCCGCAGTTTGGCCACCGTTGGTATAGAGTAGTATAGAAAAGCCACATTTCCACCTGTACCCAGACGCAATTTTACTACCCGAGTAATGGCATGGCAACGGGTACTCACCAGAAGACAGAGCACGCATCTCAAATATAAAATTATGTTTTGCACATTTAAAGCTAATACTCAAACGCTAAACGTTGGTCAAAAAGGGTGATTTAAATTACAGAGTGATATTTCAAAAGAGAAGTTGTTAAAATTTAGTCAGAATCTATGACGTTTCGACCTGGATGATGCGACCCTGCTCGTTCGACCACAGGGCGATTTGACCCCAGGACGTTTGGACGACGGAGTTTTGGACCACGGACGTTTTGACCCTTTTGTTTCTACGCCGTAAATTATTTATGTTTAATTTTGATGTTTAATTTATTAATTTTAAATTTAATTTTGTGTATAAAAACAAATTAGTTTAATATTAATATCTATTTAAAACTAAAAACAGCATGAAATAATTATTTTAAATGTTTAATTTATGATATATCGATTTTTAAAAAGTAACTACACTGATAACCTGTTAAAATTCATTGCAAATTCATGAATGTGATAAAGTCGCTTTTCCTTGAACCTTGCAAGCCTATCCAGCTCCACCCCCACCTGTCACACATCCATTTGTGACTGATTTGCTTTCTCTAGTATTTGTGGGCTTCAACATCTCTCGCACAATAATTCACTACACTTCAAGTCAGGAAAAATGCACTTTAATCATGAAATATGTAATATATATATACACATATGTTACAATAAACTACTGTGATCTCTAGAATTCCAAATAGCACCACTCTACTGATTCAACTTCTCAATCTCACTCTCAATCTGACTTCTCACAACTACACACTTCCTGTCACCTCCCGTGTCCGCCTCGACTCAGTGACCACACTAACAGGCTGAACCTTGGACTTCAGATGACCTCATAACACTCGCATTCCTTTCTTATTTACACCAGTTCGCTCCCCTTTTCTCTTTTCTGTCAAACCCGTGAATTCTCATATGACATTCACCCCCATCCTTCAAAAAAAATGTTTTGGAACAAAACATTTTTAGGTCATCACAACATACAAAAATATTATAATTGTGAAAATAGAATTATGTTTAACAATCATAATGCATGAAATAAAAGTATGATATATGGATGAGTTCATGGATTGGCAATCTTCAGCTGTAGCACAAATACAGGTTCTGTTTTATATGTTTCTTTATTTATAAAGCGTCTTTATTTATTATCAATCTGCTGAGTACGTCAGCAACCACATGTCACTTCCTTTGACGGGTTTAATGTAAAACTTGTAGTCTGCCAGTAGCATTGCCCATCGATTAATTTTTTTCATTACTTATTTTTTTCTTGTTGAATGCCACAAATGGCTTGTGGTCTGTAAGGAGAGTAAATGTTCTACCTAGCAGATATTTTTGTAGCTTCTGTAGAGCCCACACTATGGCCAAGCATTCTCTTTCTATGGTACTGTAGTTGCGTTCTGGTTTTGTCAAATTTCTGCTTAGGTATTGGATTGGATGTAGAATACCCTCATGTTCTTGCATGAGGCAAGCTCCTACTGCAATAGATGATGCATCAGTAGCGACGATGAACGGTTTGTCCCATTGAGGTGTAACCAAGATAGGTTTCTTTCTAAATGCGTTTTTAATTTCTTCCAATTCATTGAAACACTCTTTTGGAAAATGACATTTTCGAACATCTGTCTTTTTTATAATTTCTGTCAGCGGGTGTACAATTTCTGCAAAATTTGCAATGAATGGTCTATAGAAATTGCATAACCTCAGCAGAGTTTGAACTTGTTTCTTTGACCTTGGGACGGAAAAGTCAAAGATCTTGTTTTCGTTCTCTGTCGTTGGAGTTACTTTTCCTCCTCCCACTCTGTATCCTAGAAAATCAATATGTCTCTTGCCAATTTTCATCTTTTCAGGTGAGATAGAGACATTATGTTTCTTGAGTCTGTTCAGTACCATTTCAAGAGTGTGTATGTGTGTTTCCCAATCTTTGGTATGGATACATATGTCATCTACATAGTGTACCACATTTGGGATAGCTTTTAACATCACTTTCATGAATCTGCTAAAAGTTGCTGTGCTGTTTACAAGTCCAAATGGCATCACCAACCATTCATACACTTCATCTAAAGCAACAAATGCAGTATATTTGATTGAAGTAGGATCCATGTTTATCTGCCAAAAACCTCTGTTCAAGTCAAATGTAGTAAATATTTTGGAATTACCAATTCTGTCTACTATGTCTCTTGGGTCTCCAATAGGTTCATGGTCCAATTTTGTTGTAATATTCAATTGCCTGTAATCACAGCAGAGTTGAAGCTTTCCGTTTTTCTTTTTGACTATGACAGTTGGTGAGGTATAGTTAGCTTCAACTGCTTTTCTTATTTTATTCTCTTTTAGTAGGTGTTCAATTTCCTGTTTTACCGTGTCTCTATATTCTATGGGAATAGGATACACTTTAGTCTTGTAAGGTTCATGTTCTAACAGTTGTATTTTATGAGTAACAGTTTTTGTGTTTCCTGTTTCTTTTGTGATGACATCTTTGTAATTTTGAAAAATTTTCATCACTCTGTTTTTCATACCTTCTGGTATATCAGATGATATGTTTTCAATGTTAGAGCTTTCCATTTTCATTGCACCGATTTCATTTTTATCTTCCTCTTTGCTGATGACATTTACTGTTTGTTTTTCTTCTTTATTATCACCATATGCTTTTAGTTTATCAATGTGCAGTTTTTTCACATATCCTTTTATATTAACACTATATGTCCCATCACTAAGTTTTTCTTCAACCTTGTAAGGACCTTCCCATATGTTTTCATTCTTTGCGTTTGGTAACAACACTAATACTTGTTGTTCTGGTTTAAGTATTCTTAATTGTCTGTTTTTATTTTTTATTTCTCTGTGTCTTGTACTTTGTTTGATGAGTCTTTCTTTAGCTGTTTCAATACTGTAGAGTATTTTGTCTCTCGTTTCTGACATTAATTGATATCTGTCCTGTATGGCATCTTGTTTGCTTATCAGTCTTTCTTTGAAATTTCTCAAAGGGCTTGCAGGGTTCTGACCAAACATTAGTTCAAAAGGACTAAAACCTGTGCTTTCATGTTTGCTGCTGTTGTATGCAAATAGCACTAAAGATAAATATTCATGCCATCTGTCTTCATTGTCTGCTGTAACTTTTAATAGCATGTTTTTCATTGTTTTATTGAGTCTTTCGATCACTCCATTTGATTGTGGATGGTAAATTGTGCTGTGCACCTGCGTTATATCTAGCATATTCATGATTGCTTTTGTCATCTGCCCTTTGAACTGGCTGCCATTGTCTGAAAGAATGGTTTGTGGAAAACCATATCTGCTGAAAACATTGAGTAACTCAGTGCATATGCTCTCTGAATCTATTCGTTTCAGTGGAATTGCTTCAGCCCATCTGGTGGCTATGTCCACTATGGTAAGAGCATACATATGTTTTTTCTTTGACATCCTTTTGAAAGGTCCTATTAGGTCTATGGCAATCTTTTCAAATAAGAAATTCGCCTTATCAGACGATTGTATTGGCGCCGTGTGCTTTCCATCTTTGGGATTGTGTCGTAAACACACTGTACATTTCTTGATGTATTCTTTTATTTGTTTCGTCATCTTGGGCCAGTAAAAGTTCTCTGCTATGGTAGCAATCGTCTTCTTGGCGCCCAAGTTTCCTCCTAAAGGACTGTCGTGTGCCATTTTTATAATGGTTTCTTGTAATTTTTTAGGAATAACTACTCTTGTACATGTACCTGCTTGTGCAATGTTTATCAGTATGCCTCTATTTAGCTTATAATGTTTATTTTGGCCTATTTGATTATCTTTGATGAGTTTCATTTTTAATTCCTTTATTGTATTATCTTCATCTTGCAGTTTTTTAAATTCTTGATTTGAGATTAGTCGACTTCCTATTTGAATTGTTTCATCCACATCAATATCTCTATTTTCATTTCTTTTTTTGGTGGCTCTGGTTTGTACACTGGCACATAGTTGGTAGTTGTTCTCACACCATGCTTTAAACATTTCCTCCGAATTGTCAACTACACCTTCAACATTTCTTATTATTAGATCGCAAATAGCATCTTTAAGCACTCTTGCTCGAACTTGACCTTGAAACCAGGGTGAGTTAATGTTTAGTGTTGCAGTTGGACAATCTATTTGTGTGCCATCAGCCAGTGTCAGTGTATCTTTTTTGCCATCATATTCATCTTCTTCTACTATTTTGCTGTGTGCCACAATTGTTGTGCACCCTGAGTCACGTAGACACATACATTTCTTGTTATTGACATACACTGGATTGAATTTAAGTTTTCCGTGACAGCTTATAGTGGCTAATGTGTCACTAGCTCTTGTTTCTTCTCGATTCGTCTTTCTCCTATCATCCATGTCTTGGTTCTCATTTTTTCTCCATGTTTGTTCATTATTTCTGTATCTGGAGCAGGGTTGTTAATATTGCAATATTGTATTGGTATTGGTAGTATTGCCAATACTTTTTTAAGTATTGGGACGATATTGCAATACTTCTTGAAATTTGATATTGGTATTGGTATTGCCAATAATAATTTTTGATATTAATATTGATTTTTAACCAATACTAAAAGCAATATTCAATAAATTCTCTACAACATTGGTTGTGACTAAAGCTGAATATAATAAATTTTTCTTTGGTGTCGCCATCTTGCGAGTGACATTGCCAAACAATTTTTGAATGAGACTGATCAATGAAATGAATGATAATAGAAATCAAATCATATATGATATCTTTGGCAATGAGCATTGACCAGTGACTTACCAAGACTCGATTAAGGCTTAGGCACTTTAGGCACCGTGCTTAGGGCCTACAAACAAAAATAAGGCCAAACAAAGAACAAATATTTTTTTTAATTTATATAATATTAAATTTGTTGTAATTAGAATTATTTTTAGTAGCGTGAATGCGTCGTTCTATTTCTTTCATAACTTTTCAATGATTGCGCATATTATGGACTGATAGGTAATACTTTCAAGATCTTGATGCCATTTTTTTCTTTGGTCAATATTTTCGTACCGATTTCCTTTTACAGAATTTCTTGCTTGAAAGTGAGTCAAGTTAATGTTTTGTTTCATCCAATGTCAATGTGTACAGATTTTTAGATATAACTCATGAATTTAAATTTTAAACTAAAATTTAATTATGATGAACTTGATATCAAAAGACTACAGCCTGTACAGAAAACATTTGTTAAAGAGTATGTTGCGGTTATGAAGCCTGTTTGCTGTGGACTAGATATTTTGCAAGGTGAAACTAAAAAAAACAACATTGGACTTGGTTTCCTTCTACCAACACTTGTCGTGATGAAGGCTCAGTTAAAAGTGTTTCTTGATCAAGGCAAGAATGATAGGCTCGTAATTTGTTCTCCATTAGCTTCATGTCTTTTGAATGCCATCGATAGAAGATTTTCAAACATGTTTGACAGCATTGATGCTCAGCTGGCATCCGTTGTACATCCCAAATTCAAGTTGGACTGGAAAGATGATGATTTACAGCGTTCGCATCTTATTGGAGCACTGAAGAGACGCGTTTCACAATCACTGTTGGTTGCTCCTACTGATGATCAGAAAGCAACATCGGCTGCTGCTGATGGTACAGATAATCAGCCAGACGACATCGTGTGAATGATTCACCTGATGTGAATCAAGAAATTAATAATTACTTGGCAGACACTTCAGACAGTATTGCATCATTGGATGCCTATCCACATATCCGTAAAATATACATAGACCTGCATACAGGACTTCCTTCAAGCGCTGCTGTTGAAAGGTTGTTTTCATTAGGAGGACGAGTTTTTTCCCCTCTTCGTTCACGACTGAGCAGTGCGCATTTTGAAATGGTTACTTTTCTTCGCCTGGCTAAGTGGTAACGGCCAAATAGGTGGCGTTACCCTGTGAACTCTACTAAAATTCATCGTTCATCGTTAGTTTTCCAGATGTGATGCAATCCGTTGACTCGGTCTGACTGTTTTTACTATAGTATGATGTTTAACCGTCTATGTATCATTTGCTTTTCTATGACAGTCATTTGTTTCATTCACCCATTCATTCACAATATGTGTACAGTATACATATTAAAAATGTTGTTCCTTAAGGACGTTAAGGTATTCCGACTTATTTAATATGTTGTCAAAGACTTTTGAATGCTTTGAGGGAAACTGATGAAGCAAGTGTTAACCATTGAACAAAATTTGGTTAAAAATACATTGTCTAAATTAGCCAAAAATGTTGTTATCGTTTATCGATGTAAGTGATATAGAGCGATGAAGTACGTATTTGCGTTTCGTCGAATGACCCAAATATTGGTATTGGTAAGGCAATAATAAATAAATATTGGTATTGGTATTGCAATACTGGTTTTAAAATTGTATTGGTATTGGTATTGCCAATAGATTTTACATGCAGTATTGGTATTGGTATTGCCAATAATTTTTTTTAGTATTGTTAACAACCCTGATCTGGAGTTATAACTATGCCTGCCTCTCCATGATCGTCTGTCCTTGTTTTCAAAGTGATCTTGTCTATATCTTGTTTCTGTTTTATTTCGTGTTGGGCTGGTCTTAGGTGACCCCCTATCTATCTTTTCTTTGTTGTAATAGCAATGCATCGCTATATGTCCTCTTCTGCCGCAGCAATATCAAATAGTTTATGGTTTTTTATTTTGGATTGTTGCAAGGAAATCATGTCTTTTGTCCATTTCGACATCAGGATGTGAATCCTTGAACGTTCGTAGTGCGTTTGTCAACTCTGTTTGAGTCCTAATTTTCTTGTCTGTTAAATATGTAAATAGCGTTGGTGTCGCACTTTCCAAGAATTTATCAATCAAAACCATGTCTAATATTGATCTTGGATCGCTTGTATCGATAGCTGCGAGTTCCAGCCATTTTGTTAGTTTCACCTGTGCTTCATGCACAATCATTTGAGGGTCTTTGTCCCTTTTAATTCTTATTTCATGGAATTCTTTCCTGTAATCATTTTCTGATTTTCCAAAGTGCAATAAAAGTGCCTTTTTTACATTTTTGTAAATGTTTTTGTCCTGTTTGGATATACTATTATAAGCTTCAAAAGCTTCTCCGGTGAGTTTGGTCATGAGTTGTGTAGGCCAATCTTTTTCTTCAAACCCTTTCATCTCCATAACAGATTCAAAATAATCTAGATAAACATCTATTTTTTTTCTTTTTTACTGTCATATTTTCTGACTTTGATCGATTCATTTGGTGTTGATCTTTCATTATAAATTATTACCTGGATTGTGTCCTCTTTCTTGTAGGTCAATTTGCAGTTTCAGGTTTTCATTTTTTAGTTGTTCCAATTTTTCCAGGTTTTCAATTTTTAGTTGTTCCAATTTTTCCAGGTTTTCATTTTTTAGTTTCTCCATTTCTCTTCTTGCACTTCTTTCTTCTCTTTTATTTGTTTGGTTTCGCCTCTCTTCTTCTTTGGCTTCTTTGACTTTCTCTTCAACGAAGTCTCGTAATTCTTTACCAATTAATCCAAATTTTTCGGCTATAACAGTGAATTCCTTATAGTAATCCATTTTCTGTTGAATGTAATGAATCGATGTTGCTTTCACTTCATATATTTATTCCACTGATTGTTTCTTATTTTATGTCCTTTACTTATGTCACACAATGTTCACTTGTTAAAATAGATGACTCTCACTGTCTCTAAAATACTTTCATCTCCATAGTGTGAATAGTTTTACCATTTATGACAGTATTTTCATTAAACATAAACTCCATTTTATGTCAGTCGTTTCACTTCTGATGCGAAATCGTCGTTTTTACTTCTGACACCATTTTATGTCACACATCCATTTGTGACTGATTTGCTTTCTCTAGTATTTGTGGGCTTCAACATCTCTCGCACAATAGTTCACTACACTTCAAGTCAGGAAAAATGCACTTTAATCATGAAATATTTAATATATATATACACATATGTTACAATAAACTACTGTGATCTCTAGAATTCCAAATAGCACCACTCTACTGATTCAACTTCTCAATCTCACTCTCAATCTGACTTCTCACAACTACACACGTCCTGTCACCTCCCGTGTCCGCCTCGACTCAGTGACCACACTAACAGGCTGAACCTTGGACTTCAGATGACCTCATAACACTCGCATTCCTTTCTTATTTACACCAGTTCGCTCCCCTTTTCTCTTTTCTGTCAAACCCGTGAATTCTCACGTCACACCACCCCGATTCCGATGTAATGGGACTATAAAAAGTCCCCCATCCCTTTATTTACATTTTCCCATAACTCTCGCCAGCACACTGTTTCCTGTAGTCGTCTCTGAGTCTTGCCATATTAACATGTCATTATGTAACATGTGCCAGTCAAAGAACAGTCCCTGTTCTCGGTAAACTTCTCTTGATCTCTCAACTCAAATCAGAGTCATGACGTAATCGGAAAATAAAGATGGCATGTGGTCAGATAGTCCTCCATTAAGTTACCTACACTTTTTCTGCCCAAATTTTAATTATTTACATTTCGTATGACTCTCTAGCAAACTAGGTATATATCGCACTATAACTTAAAGATCATGATTTAAATTTTTATACTTCTTGAAAATTTATTTTAAATGTTTCATTTTGTCAGTGTCCGCAACATTTATGGGTCTAATCGTCAAGGGTCGAAACGTCCTGGGGGTCGAAACGGGCTGCTGTCGAATTTTCAGAATCTATTCACCCAGGGTTGAATGGTCTGTGGTTGAACTTACCGGGGTTGAAACATTCTGGGTTCGAAACGTCCTGTCAAATCGGCAGGGTCGAACCATCAGTGGTCGAATCGTCTGGCGTTAAATTGTCCACCACTTAGATAACTATTTAAAATAAGAGTTTGAACACGTCAAAAGCATCTTTATTCCTTCACAAATCAATTGACTTATTACCAAAAATTTATTTAACCAATAATTATTAATGTAACTGGATACTTCCCATATATAATTCAAATAATGAATTGTATATCAAACTAGCAAATATAACCGGCTTTTCCAGGCCTGATGAGATAACGTATCCCAAAATATGTTATTTATGTGTTATAGAGGGATCTCATACTGGTTAGAATTATTTTCCATTGTGATCCATTTGCATAATGTTATTCCGTTCTTAGTCGACTCGTTTCCCGATATTGTTCCATGCTTCGTTGCGATTACATAAAACTTTATGATCTATTTGTTTTATTTTGGTACCACAGTTACAGAAATGATTACATTAATAAAGGGAAAAATCTATTTGGAAACATTAAAATTCATTATGCTTTATATTTTCTCAACAATACCATATCTTTATTTCATGAAGAAGTGTTTAATATAGTTGTATCACATTTACTTGATGCGTTTCTACTCGTCGCTAAATTTTTCAGGCCATCTCCTGCTCTGCTTTCTCCCTCTCCCTGGCCATCTCAAGCTCTGCTTTCTCTCTTGCCATCTCCCGCTCAGCTTTTTCTTTCTCTCTTGCGATGAACAAATCCACTTCTCTGTTAATGTACTGCACTAGTTTGGCCCCCTTCAGCACGAGAGATTCGCCTTTTCTACATGCCTCAGCATTAATCTCAGGTTTGGCTTTTACAGATTATGCCATAATATTTTCTTATAGGTATACCAGACACAGTTCCAACAAGGTGAACTCTTACTATGTACGTCAGTAATGTAATTGCTTGTTACTAATAACAAATGTTATTAATATAAAGTCAACTTACACTAATTAAATTACTAAATAATACCAATGTAAACATAAGTTATGGGCAAGCTGATGATGACATGTGAATTTTACTATTAGGTTAAGATGTATCAAATGCGAAAAGTGAATAGAAAAATAAACTATCGCGGACGAGCCCCATGTAGCTACGTGTCTAGGGGTCTTAAGTTTACAATTATCCTCACACTCACAAGTACATACTTTATTGATCTCCTCACGAATGATAACAGACGAAAAACCTTGGATGTAAATTAAATGAATAAAATTTAATATACACTTTGTACAATCTCTCGAATCCTTTTTACTTAGTTAATTTAAAGTAGCACTTGTTAAATGTCCATTTGGCCTGTGAATGTACATTCTCTTTTGGGTCGAGCCGTTAAGCTTTTAGGACCCGGTTCATTTTATCGCATGCGAGCCTCATCAAGTGGGCATCGCCATAGAGGTACTCCTCTGCAGGTATCGTGACTTCTCCCTCCAAATCCCCGCACAGCTCGAGGCACGCTTCGAGTACGTGGCCGACCGTCTCCTCCGGGTGGCCACACAGCCGATAGGCCAGTTCCCTTCTAGTGTTGAACTTGTACAGGTAGCTTCGTATGGGACAATGTTCAGTTCTCATTCTAGTTATGAGCGTCTGATTGCTACGTCCAATTTCACACCAGGAGTCGCTTTGGCTCGGTCGCGGCATGTACTGTAATACTTTTCTGGCCGTGCTTCCAGATGCCCAGCACTGAAGCCATTTCTCTCGGAAATGGTCTTTAAGCCACGATCTGACCCCAGCTGGGTCATCGAGCGGTCGGGTTGGGGCTGAGCTGTCTCATCTCTCGCTAACTTATCGACCTTGTCTGAATGAGGCTCGTCATTGTGCCCAGCGATATACTGAATGACTACTTTTCCGCCTCGTGCTAGGATTTCATCTACTGTTTCCAAAATGACACTGACCGTTTTCGTCTCCAGAGAGGATCGACCCACAGTCTCGAGCGAAAGCCGTGAGTCGGTGAAGGCTACAACGGTCGAAAAAACCATTCTTCTTGCGAGACGTCGGCGCACTTCCTTCAAACCCCTGAAAATCGATTCCAGTTCGGCGTCGTGACTGCTGTATGCAGATCCGCACGGCCCTGACAACTCAATGGCAGGTTGGGTGTATTGAATCAGTACCCCGTATCCACTTATGTCAGCTTTGAAACGGGAGCCGTCCGTTAAGACGTTTACCATGCTGTCACCATAAGCTTCAATTGTCTTCAGAGTTTCGTCTCGATGGGGCTCGACAGGACTGGCTTACGTCACCGCTGTATTTGCCAGTGTCAAACGTAGTTCAGGCAAGTCAAAGCTTTCATGTTGGCATGTTATAAATATCATTATCACGATTTGCTAGCTAACATAATGTTTATATAGGTAATTCTTAGAGGATTTTAGACGACACAATCCGCTGGGAACCAATAATTGGGTAGGGTCTTGCTGTGTAGCTTTGCAGTAAATTACTCCAGCTCCCTCCTTCGTCTGCTGAGGTGGGGTGGGTCGCTGATGCAAGTTCTGCCCTTGGCTGGCGTGTGATGGTCCACTGGCTTGTTCTGGATGACTGAATATGCAAGTCGACTGGATGTGCTTGACTTAACCTTATTGCTTGCCTTGCGGATTGCGTGTTAATTGCGGTGGTAGAGGGCGGGTTAACTCGTCTCGTACCGAAACGACTCTAGATAGCACGAGGGGCGTGGCAAGCTTGCTTCAGCTATACGGTTGTGTGGCAAGCTAGCTTCAGCTAGCACGGGGTGCGTGGTAAGCTGGCTTTAGCTAGAACGGGGTGCGTGGCAAGCTAGCTTCAGCTAGCACGGTTGTGTGGAAAGCTGCTTTCAGCTAGCATGGGGTGCGTGGCAAGCTGTCTTCAGCTAGCAAGGTTGCGTGGTTAACTGGATGACGGGGTTGACTAGAGTTGTTGATAGACAGCTGCTGTTGGGTTCATCTATCTCTATCTACTGTAATATCCGTCCAAAATTGAAGGAGGATGCTGGATACAGAACAGGCCTGACACAGCCAAAAGATGAGATGGTTCCAAGACTTTTCGGTGTCCTTATTCTTTGTGTCAACAATTGAGACTGGTGCTGGACTGGAGTCCTGGGTCTACAAACCTGTATTGTAGGTGGGGGTAGATGACTGGACTTGGCGGATGCACCAGGTACCAGACTAAAATAGAAATTGAAACTCGAGGTTTTTGCTGTTGCTTTAGCCTATACATTGTCCCACTTCCAACGACCAATCTGCTAGGAGAAGGGTGCCAAAAGGGGTTAATAATAATGATATAAAATGTTTAACATCATATATATATGCCCTCAATTATGTATGACTGACTCACTTTGGCCTAACGCTAAGGAACATCACTCTGCTTTTTTTTTAAATTTGAAAATATGGACTGAAAATTCATAAACATTTTGGTTTCCAGATTAACATTAAACACCCTCCACAATATTATTATTTGAACAATTTCACGCGGACGCTCGAAAAGAGTTATTTTTGGAGCAGGAATTTGGTGCGCTGCTTTCTAAAATTTCTCGCCCTAAAAAGATCTTATATGACGTCATTGTTTTAGCTCATATTTTAATTTTGGAACGTTGAACGATGTAAAAAGAGGATTTGAGGATTGTTAATAATAAAATACTTTGTGTACATTTCAGGAAGTTTAATATTTCGTATTTATCAAACAAGGATAAGTTACTTGGGCTTTTGACAACAACAAAAAATTAGGCTCAATTTGCGTCCTACAGCCCCTATTATAAAATACTTTGTGTAAATTTCAGGAAGTTTAATATTACGTATTTATCATACAAGGACAAGTAAGTTGGGCTTTTGAAAAAAGAGGGCGCCGCAGGCGCCACGGCGCCACAGCACGACCTAGTTGATATAGAGTGTAACTTAATGTTTTAGTCTTACTGTCACGAGATCAGGTCCATCTGACAAACAACTGTCACGTGTGTTCGGGAAGTAATATTTTAAATGTAATTAAATTAACACATAATAATAAATATCCTATATAATAAAAGGCAATGGTGTGTGTTGTCATCGATAGCGATTGGTCCCTCAAACTCCTACAAACTTCTACAGCCGATTACTGGCCGAGAAACATTATGTGTCATTTCTATATTGAACGACGTTAAAAGATAGTTATTTTTGGTGCAAGTTTTTGACTATAAATCCTTTATGTACGAGACATAAGTAAAAGAATATTCATTATAATACGCAGCGCAAGACCATCCAGAAATACTAAATTGTAGTTATGTCTCGTAAAATATGTTTAATATAATACCCATCGATCAGGAATATGTTTATAAAAAAGTGTTGTCAATAAATTCGCACCTTAAAGCGCGACAGGAAAGGTCGTTCAATATAATACGCATCGCGACACTCTATCTAAAAAATAACATGATACATAGAGATAATTAAAATAATCTAAAAAGTTCAATAATTTAATTACAGTACATGCGATCAATCTGAAATTTTGATACATTGTTTTTATTATCGGTACGAAACTGCCTGCAAAATTTCAGCTCGCTAACTTACGAGCAAGTGGGTTAAAAATCGCTCAAAACTTTTGGCGACAAGGGCGGGCGGTCGGTCGGTCGATCGGTCGGCCGCAGACACCACGAGTTAATATAAAGGATTTAAAAAAAAACAAGCAACTAGTGTGCAAAGTTGCATATAATCCATTTTTTTTCAATATCTTAAAAAACTTGCTGCGCGGTAATTTTAATTGCTGCGCGGCGTCGGTCAAATGTTAGGGAAACCGCGCAGCTTAAAGGGAACATAAGTAGCAACCAAAAATTCAGAGAAATGTACAGAAAGTATGTATATAATATAGGTTGTGCTGCGGCGCCCACTTTTATTTAGGGTGCCTATGGCGCCCACTTTTTTCAAAAGCCAAACAAACTTGTCCTTGTATGATAGATACGTAATATTAAACTACCTTAAATGTACACATAGTAATTTTAAATTGAGGTTGTGGGGCGCATACGGCACCCACTTGGTCAAAAGCCCAAGTAACTTATCCTTTCATGATAAAAACGAAACATTCCTGAAAATTAAACAAAGTATTTATATAATAATGTTTACAATGCTAATCACCACACGATTTTGAAACTAATTTTAGAAAGCAGCGCACCAAATTACTGCACCAAAAAAAATAACTATTTGAGTCAATCAGCACAACTTACAACACAAAATTTTAAAAAAGCAGAGTGATGTCCCTTAGCGTTAGGCATCATACATAATTGAGTGTATATATAATATATATATATATATAACTAGATGGTCCTCTTTTATGTTCTTCTTCTTCAAGTTCAAGCAAGGTGCATTTATTTTATATCCAAGCAAATAGTACAATTATCTTGTGAATCAGACCATAAATGCTTACCACACAGGTTTGATGGAAGATGCGACCAATGTTATTGCTTTGAGAAATAGGAATACTCATTGCCAATTGATTATATTATTATATAGGAGGCAAATTGAAGAAGAACGTCTAAAATTGTATACAATAATTTTTTTGTAATTAAATTTCTATGGAAGGCATTATGGATTTTGCTTGATGTGGGAAGACAGCTACCCAACCATTACAAAAACTTCAGCATGCGCCTTTAACTGGAATTATCAGTTTTTGTAATATGCCCATAGGCGCCCACTTTTTTTTTGGTCAAAAGCCCAAGTAACTTATCCTTTCATGATAAATACGAAATATTCCCGAATATTCAACAAAGTATTTATATAATAATTTTTACAGTGCTAATCACCACACGATTTTTTAACTAATTTTAGAAAGCAACGCACAAAATTACTGCACCAAAAATAACTATTTAAGTCAATCAGCACTGCTTACAACACAACATTTTAAAAAAGCAGAGTGATGTCCCTTAGCGTTAGGCATCATACATAATTGAGCGTAAATATATATATGCAGTGGCGTAACAACGAGTTGGCATCGGGGCAGTTGCCAAGGGCGCCAGCTCAAAAGGGCGCCGCTAAATCAGTAATTTTAAAATTTGTATTTAAATAAAACTCGTGGGAGATGCTGATCTTCTATCGAGCGCCTCCCCAGCCGGTGGATAGGGAAAGCCCACCAGTTATGGAGGGTACCGGGGAAATAAAATACCCGGGGTGGACCAAAATCAGCCCTACTGCCTTGTAGGAAGTGGAGGGATCCACAAAGGCTAGGGGCCTAACCCAAACAAAGGCTGTGAGGGGCAACCCCCCAAGTGGTTGTGCGCAAGGCCAACAACCCTGCCATGTAAAAAATCATAGTTACAAAAACACCGAAAAGAGTAACAAAAGACATTTCAGTCCTGGGAGAGGATGGATTCCTTGAGGAGGAAAATATGACGCCTAATAGTGAAAGCCAAAACCTGGAAGCTCTTAGCCCGACAACCATGATTTCTACCAGGACTACCACCGTCATTGGAGCTTGGAATGTCCGCACCATGTACGAGGCTGGTAAAGCTGCACAAATAGCCGCTGAAATGAGGAACTATAAGCTCACCATTCTCGGAATTAGTGAAGAAAGATGGACTGGATGGGGACAGAAGAGATTAATCTGAGGAGAAATGGTGTTATTTTCGGGACGCGAAGAAGACGATGCCCCACATACCCTGGGTGTTGCTATGATGCTATCAAGGGCAGCACAAGGAGCACTCATTGGCCCAGGGACCTAGAATTCTTTTAGCAACCTTTCGAACAAAGAAACGTAGTATCAACCTACATGTTATACAATGCTACGCACCTACTAATGAAAGTGATGAAGGAGACAAAGAAGAATTCTACCATAGAGTAATGACCATTGTCCAGGGTCACCCACGGAGGAACATCGTCATCCTCATGGGATACCTTAATGCCAAGATCGGCAATAGCAACACAGGGTACGAAGAGGTTATGGGACAGCAAGGGATATGCGAGATGAACGACAATGGTGAGAGGTATGCGGAACTATGTGCCGCAGCAGACCTGGTCATAGGGGGGAGTATTTTCAGGCACAAGAGGATTCACAAAGCTACATGGGTCTCACCGGATATGAGAACGATGAACCAAATAGACCATGTATGTATTTGTAAAAAATCCAGGCGATCTCTCCAAGACGTACGGGTTAAGAGTGAGCTGATGTTGCCTCAGATCACCATCTTCGTGTGGCCAGGATGAAATTAAAACTAAAGAGACATTATACCGAGCAAACAGCATACAGGAGTCGGTATAATACCTCCCTCCTGAACGACCAAGCCAAAAAGGAAGAATTCAAAATGTCACTATTCAATAAGTTCCAAGTCCTACAAGAAATACTTGAAGATGAAACCACCGAAGGGAAGTGGCAAAGCATGAAAGAAACAGTACAGTCAACATGCCAAGAAGTGCTAGGAAACAGGAAACAGACACACAAAGAATGGATGACAGCAGGTACGCTGAGTAAAATAGAAGAAAGGAAAAGAAAGAAATCAGAAGATAATAACAGCCGCACCCGAGCACAGAAAAACAAGGCCCAGAAGGAGTATGCAGATGCAAATAAGGAAGTTTAGAAAAGCATCAAGAGGGACAAGCAGGAATTTGTTGATAAACTTGCTAAAGAAGCAGAGAATGCAGCTCACCAAGGTAACATCAGGGAACTGTTTGATACCATTATGACGCTGTCAGGGAAATTTAGCAAGGTAGATAGACCAGTAAAGAACAAAATGGGAAACACCATACCAAGTGAGGAGCAACAGAGAGGTAGATGGAAGGAGCACTTTGAAGAGCTCCTAAACAGGCCTGAACCAAGGAATCCACAGATATCCAACCAGCCGATAATGACCTGCTAATTGACTGTAATAATTCCACCAAAGAAGAGATTAGCAGGGCCATTAAACAATTCAGAAATGGAAAGGCTGCGGGACCCGATGGCATCCCAGCAGAGGCACTGAAGGCGGACTTGGAAACCAGTGTGGAAATGCTACACCCTCTGTTTATGAAGATATGGGAAGAGGAGCAAGTTCCTTCCGATTGGAAAGAGGGATACCTTATCAAGATCCCAAAGAAGGGAGACTTAAGCTCCTGCTCGAACATTGAACTACAGAGGGATCACCCTGCTGTCCATCCCAGGAAAGGTTTTCAACCGTGTACTACTTAACAGGATGAAAAAAGCTGTAGACCCTCTGTTGCGGGACGAACAAGCTGGCTTTCGCACCAACAGATCCTGCACGGACCAGATAGCGACACTGCGCATCATTCTAGAGCAGTCACTAGAGTGGAACTCACCGCTCTATGTCAACTTTTTTGACTATGAAAAAGCCTTCGACAGTGTTGAAAGGCAAACCCTGTGGAGATTGCTAAGGCATTACGGGGTGCCACAGAAGATTACGGATATAATCAGAAACATGTACGAAGGGATAAACTGCCGAGTTATTCATGGCCAGCAGGTGACAGATGCGTTCCAGGTGAAGACTGGTGTGAGACAAGGTTGCTTGGTGTCACCATTCCTCTTCCTGTTAACCATTGACTGGGTGATGAAAACATCTACACAGCAGAAAAGGAAAGGCATCCAATGGACCTTGTGGGATCAACTGGATGATCTTGACTTTGCTGATGATCTTGCCCTTCTTGCACATACCCAACAACAGATGCAGGAGAAACAAACATTGTTGCAGCCACTTCTGCTAGCATGGGTCTCAACATTCACAGAGGGAAGAGTAAAATCCTCAAGGTTAATGCCACCAGTACATCACCCATTATGCTTGAAGGAGAAGTCCCTTGAGGAGGTGGACAGTTTTGTTTACATTGGCAGCGTGGTAGATAAACAAGGTGGTACAGATGCGGACGTCAAAATAAGGATCGGAAAAGCAAGAGCAGCCTTCCAGCAACTCAAGAATGTTTGGGTCTCTAACAACTTAGGCAGCAAGTTAAAATTAAGGATTTTTAACGCTATGGTAAAACCTGTGCTGCTATATGGAGCCGAGACATGGAGAACAACGACCGTAAACTTGACCAGAATCCAGTCCTTCATCAACAACTGTTTAAGAAGGATTCTCAGAATTCACTGGCCAGACAAAATCAGCAACCAGGAACTGTGGCAGCGGACAAAACAGAAGCCCATTGAGGAAGAGATTCTCCAGAAGCGGTGGAGGTGGATTGGTTATACACTAAGAAAACCTGCTCCTAACACAACAAAGCAAGCCCTGAAATGGAACCCACAGGGTAAGCGGAAAAGAGGCCGTCCAAGAAACACTTGGCGCCGAGAATTTGGGGCAAACATCAAGAGAATTGGCCATGAATGGAATTTCCTGGAAAAACTGGCCCAGGATAGAGATGCCTGGAGGTCTCTCGTAGGTGGAGGAACCGCAGACGCCGACGTTGATCGGTGGATGCCCCTCATAGACGAGAGGGCTCAACAACAACAACATGTTACTAATTTTTACAAATTTAATTCTAAAAAAAACTGCAATTTTGGTCTCTTGCATCTTTCTTTTTTTTTGTAAATTGGCTCAGGAAAATGCCCAGCATAGTCAGGTCTTACTGGTATAGGTGGAACGGCTGCAGTAGGACCTCTCATTTCTTTGGCTCTATATCCAAAAAAGGTTGACCACATTTTCTAAACCCTACTTTACTTTTTTTCATTACCCATATTGCGATCTATGTCTTGAAATCACTAGAGCAAGGATATTTTTGTCCCAATCTGCATTATTAGAGGCATTTCTATAGATCAGTCATGCCTGAACTACTGCCATATTCATAATATCCACTTGAAAACAATCAGTGCGTGTTGTTTATTTCTTACTTGTAACATTGCTAACTATACGGAGCACAATGTTTCCAGAAGCTCCTTAACCAATTCTATTTTACATGGCATAATTTTACAGCAGTATCATACAAAGTTATGAATCACTCCAGTAACAGAAGAACACACACATTTTTTTAATTTTTGGGGGTATATTGTTATTTATATATTTTATTAGCCACCTTGTCATAACGAGTGTCATTTCCCCAGTAACACCTGCTTTTGGCATTTGAACTATGATGCTCATCATAAATTAACTCCAGTAAACTGCTACAGTGCATTAGAATCCAAATGCAATGGTTGGTTCATATTTGTCTGAGCTCTGTACATGTTTGATTGTATTACAAAATTATCCATTATTTATTCATCAATAATTTCCATAAAGTAGTTTATAGGGTTTTGAGGCTCTTTTGCAACAGCGACATGTCCAGATTAAAAAAAAACAGAATCTTGAGGAAAGATGTCTGCTGCATAGAAAATTTATATTTGATACTTTTGCCTGTGTTTGGACTGCAGTACCTAAAAAATTACCAGGTGCTTCATTCATTTCACTCTCAGAGACTGGTGTTGTTTAGTCTGAAAAGTACAAAACGAAATATTATTTTTTTAGTGTTTACGTCGACAATTGTATTGAATGATTTTAATTATTCTTTCAAAAGATATGAGACATAGTATTTTATTTTTAAAAAGTATATTATTTTACCCGAATCTCTGTTGTGCTCTGATTCTGGATTAAAAGGTTCATCTACGTCATCGTTATCTTCCTAAGATAGTTCAATGTCATATGGGTCTTCAAGAATGGCACAAACATGTATATCTTTATTTGTTCTATGAAGCCTTGATGGATACAGGACTTTGGTATTTGAATTCACCAATGCATAAAAAAGTGTGCCAATTAAAGATGCACTGTAAAAAAAATACTATATGACGTCATTGTTTTAGCACATATTTTAATTTTGGAAAAGGGAACAATGTAAAAAGAGAATTTGATGATGGTTAAAAAAAAAGGTGGCGCCTTAGGCGCCCTACAACCTCTATTATAAAATACGTTGTGTGCATTTCAGAAAGTTTAATATTTCGTATTTATCAAACAAGGATAAGTTAGTTGGGCTTTTGAAAAAGGTGGGCGCTATAGGCGCCTTAAAAAAAGTGCATTTTTTCAAAATAAATAGATTTCAGCTGAAAACTTCTGTAATTTTTGACGGGTGATACGCTAGTTAAAATGATTTTTTTGCCATGCCATTTGTCAATATGCTTCCAACGGGTTCTACACATATATCACACCTATCTTTCACTAATTAATCAATGCCATGTTAAGCACTCAAACGTGTTGATACAACATTATTTAGGCCCAGGAAAATTGTTTAAAGCAGACATTCGGGGAAGAAAACTCAGACCAAAAAAATAATTAATTAAAAAATCCGTTTTACAGTCCGACCTCTCTAATTCGAACTCAAAGGGACCTGAAAAAAATTCTACTTACTGAGTTTTTTCGAGTTAGGGAAAAAGGCGTAATAGGCGCAGATTAATCAATGATAATGTTGATATTTAAGTCTTGACAGTAAGGAGAGGCGGTGTCAGATGTTTTATATGAGAGAAATACAACTTGCTTTGACCCACCGCCACAAGCCGTGAGAGGAGACACCTTCCCTCAACTTTTACTCCCTCCTCAGTGGGATGGGGGAAGTACGATTTTTCTATTTAAAAAGATTCACCCCAGAATAATAACCCAAACGCCTTTTGAAAATTCGACTAAACGAGGTTAAAAGCTAAAAATATTCGAGTTAAGGAGATCTAAAATACATTTATCTTATCGAATTTGGCCAGGACCTAACAATTTATTCGATATAGGAAGGTATCGATTTAGTGAAGTTTGACTTAGAGGTCCGATTGTACAATAATGTTTGAAAATGTCCATGTATTTTAAACAATGTGGAGCCTTTATCGTAACCTTGAGTTCTGCATATAATTTTTGCTAAAGCGTCCCGTTTTTATTATGCTAGGATATCAGAATAAGGCACATCGGCTTTCCCCGCTACCAGCTCTAAAGAAAAAAAAATACAAGTAATACACCTTGCTTTTTACATTTCCTACTGAAAATTTTTCAAAAATCTAATCATTTTGATCACCTATTCATTGTATGATCACAATTTCTAAAAATCCCCAGGCGTTATATCTCTGATAGGTATTTTCAACTCACACCATTTCAAAGGGGCATTTATAAACCCATTTTGGTTATGAGGTAAAGGGCAATGTGTCCATGCTTTTCTCTAGATGTACATAAATAAAGGCACACTATGGGCTCTTTTAATTTTTATCACTGAGTCATA
Organism: Ampullaceana balthica; assembly: GCA_944989445.1. Classification (NCBI taxonomy): domain Eukaryota; kingdom Metazoa; phylum Mollusca; class Gastropoda; family Lymnaeidae; genus Ampullaceana; species Ampullaceana balthica. Next base: position 363,550 of record CALYLW010000477.1, on the reverse strand, counting down.
TTAAGGTATCCTCTCAAACACGTCAAGAAAGTTGCATCTATTTATCGAAGATTCATCTTCGTAGTGTCACAAAACTAAATTGTCTAGCATTAAATAATGCAATATTTAGTAACCTATGGAACTTAATCTTTTATTTTTTAAATCTTCCTATCTTGACCATGGTGTGAAATTTTCAGAAAAGTAGTACAATAATCCTGCATTTCTTTGATTGTTTTGCTGTGCACTGCAGGCTGTTTAAATCTCTGTGACTTGATAGCAATACAAGGAAATGTTGAGAGTAGGATTACAACAAAGGGGCAATGACGTATTTAAATAATGTGTATGATAATTTGAAAGTCTTTGCTTAGTTGTTTAATTGGTAATTCTTAATTTCATTTACTTTTTGTAATTTGTTTTTAATTTAATTTATTTTTTTATTTATAAATATTTGTTAAACACGTAATAAAAATGTATTAAAAAATATATAAATTTAAAAAACAATAATAATAATAATAATAATAATAACAATTAAAAGACGTTTTTTGTATGACATCTGACAAAGTCTAGTCTTTTCCGATGAACATTTCAAAGAGAAAAAAACCCGTAAAAAACATTGTTTTTTTACCATAAATCCTTTATGTACGAGATGTAACTAAAAGTATGTTCAATATAATACGCGACAGACTATCATAAGCATTTAGAGATCGGGCAAGTATGTTTTACAAAATGTTCAATATAATACGCACCACGCGACAGACTATTACAGTCGGACCTCTCTAGGTTGAACTCAAAGGTAACCGAAAAATAAAATTGATTTAAGGAGTTTTCAAGTTAGGGAAAATGGCGTAATAGGCGCAGAATTAGGCAATGACCTAACAATTAATTCGATATAAGAAGGTTTTCGACTTAGAGAGGCTCGACTTAGAGAGGTCCGGCTGCATTAAAATATTTCTAATTATAAAATTATATGTCAATAATTAAGACACTTGCAATTTAACATGTTATGAAGATTATATGATTTCTAAGAGTTGAGACAATAAAGAAAGTGATAAAATTTAGCTTAATCGTAAGTCTCAACCAAAACTTCGCACACACTGACCCGTGAAATAGATACAGATCTAAAAAAACACATTTGTTATCTCCTCCCCCTTACATCTTAGTTCTTTGAGTCCCTTGTGAGCGATACTTCTCGAACACCCACCATAGGGTATTGTGAGGAACCTGGGTACTCGTGCGACTAAACTCTCTATTTCAATCACTGCAAACACAAGACTCTAACACAACTTGAACATTTATTAATTCTGTTTATTCCTTTACTTCTACAATTCTAGTTATTTCTCACTTCACTCTAATCTCTACTGTCCAACTATTTACAAGTCTACACCTTCCCTAGCGGTCGTCTCCCGGAGTCCTTTCTATCTCCACGTCCCTCTCTAATTTGTCCCCCGTTCCTAAGTAGTCCCATCCTATAACCAACTCTCAGTCCTGAGGCCACGCCTCCAAACAACGCACGTCAGTCCATTTGTGTCCAGTCTTCCGTCAGTCTCTAATTGTAATAGGTTCATCATATCTGTCAATCATCTCGTACTACCCCCATAGATTGACTTGTGCGGGGTTGGGGGGGCGGTTCGACATAACCGTCTCTGGTGAGACCCTCACCCCTTACCTATCCCACCATCCAGGCCACCTGCACGCCTGGTCATCCTATACCCCTGGGCATTTTTAACACCTCCAGTCACCTCGCTCGGCAACTCCTTTCATCGCCGAATCTACTGACCGGGCCAGTTAAAACCAGGATATCATTTAACGTCTTCTGGTCAATCTCCGGTGGCCACGTGCAACTTCAAAGGACCAGATGTCTCTTTGAATGCTACTAACTCTGCGTAAGATCTCCACACAGTTCCCACGCTTATAAAAACATGTCGTCCTCGACATGATGCAACATCTCGGCATATGTTTGTCTTAAGTTGTCTTTGAGTGACTAAGACTCTCTGGCAAAACAATTCAAAACAAATACACCGAGACGCTCTTGTGTTACCGTGTTACCGCCAAAACCACAACTCCTCTCCACCAATCCTAAATTTACTCCCTGACTTCTGCTGTGTCAAACCTTCAAACCTCTATTCGTCTTGTCAGTCAAGTCTCGTTGTTAACATTGTCAATGCAATCAAACATCATTGAAATCAACATTTTAAAACATAGGCATGGAAAACACATAATTGATAAAAATGGCATACCTTTTCAAAAATACATCCACATATTACAAATAAAGCATGAAACACGTAATTGACAAAAATAAATAAGAGTCTCAAACAAGTTCAAAATCATCATTTTCCTACAACCATCAATTCGTGATGAAATTAAACCCACATTGGAAAATTCAGATAATAGCATGTGACAAACAACACAAACATAGTCATTTCCTCATAATCATCAAGAAATAACATTAGAAAACCAAGCAAATAGTAATTTCATCATCATAGGTTAAAATCATAAGAAAAACAAAGCACAAATTGTCATTTCACCATTGTCATTGTTCATGTACTAGCATTACACATACAAAACACAATTATTCAATTCATAATCATCAATTAATAGCATAAGACAGCAAATGGCAAAACATATTCAATCAATTCATCATATTAAATAATAGCATAAGACAGCAAATCATATTCAATCAATTTATCAGTCTCAAAATTCCAGTAACAGGCAGTACCAGCATTACGGTCTACCAAAATAATCATCTCATCAATCCGGTTAGAGACAGCACAACACAATAATAAATCATTTCACCATTCTCAAAATCATGTAACCCGCCTTAGTTGACCTAAAGCGCATAACCATAGCTACATTGTTGACATTGACCCATAGAAAATCATAGAAATTATTAAATGAGATATAAATTTGAACTGTCAACTTAAAAGGAAAATAACAAGGAAAAAATACATGCACATGGTAAAGAATGAATTACACACAACATTAGTCAATTAAAACACGGTAGCAAATCATATTCATTTCAATTTAAAAAATTCACGCATCAAAAATCATAATTCATAAAATATTCCACATGAGCAATGCTCCAAAAACACAACTTGATCAATTTTTACCATATTACTTCATCAGCAGAAGTGCAAGCATCAACCTGCTCATAATACATTCACAAATTGACATACACGAAATCAACAAAAAATGTGATCCAATCTGTACAAAGTAATTCATCATAATAAATCAAATATCGACACTCAAAAATGAATGAACCACAACATGTTTAAATCCCAGCATGTTACACATAATGACAGACATACATTAAGAAAAATATTTGTACACACACCAAAAAAAAATCAATTTCATCATTACTCAAGCAGCCATAGCCAGCTGACTGCCTAAGCACTTGTGAATTTCTGATGGCCAAGGGGTCTTTATAAATTTTCTCGTATTTCTTTTATGAGTTCCCCAGTCCGACAACAGGATTTTGTCCCTGACATGATTTTAGCGGTTCTTTGAGTCGACGTGCCGCCGCCCTTCTTTCGCCCCCTTTTGACTGTCCCCTTTTTGTGGACTCTGTAATTGGCCGCTGGACGACGTGTCTGCCCAGGCGATTTGGCCGACGTCGACGTCTCGTCAACTTTTCTGTACTTGGTCTGCGGCGACAGACCGCGTATTGGGCTATTCTGCCCCGAAGTCACCCGTGTCACATGGCTTTTCCTGTAGCTTGGTCTATTGTGCCCTCTCACGGGATTATCTTCCCCGTGGGGGAACATTGAGGTGTGACCACTTCTACTCTCATTATTAACAGTTTCTAACCTTAAGTTACTCACCACCACTTTCTGCGGAGTTGGCCCGAATTTGGACTGTAGCTTATCAGGCGTCTGCTCCAGAATTTTTGGCCACTGTGGTGATATTTCACCAAACTTGTCCTCAGAATTTCCCGTCACTGCTGCACGTGTACACACACTGGCTAGTAAATCCACTTAATTTAAATGCACACAACTGTTTAGCTGTAGCTGGTTGGGAGTTTTTCCTCCCAATTCTCCAGTAAGACAGTTACAGGCAAGGTGCCAACTCCCGTCACAGCGGCAACACCGTCTTTCCTCCTTCGTCGGATCGTTCAAGGGAGACGTTAGCTCAGGACCCTTCACTTGTATTGCTGCCCTTGTGAGGCCAGTCGTGTCCACAGTGCTATTAGCTGAGTCAGTGGGACATGGAGTTGACATATCATGCGAAATGTTAAGGGGTGTTACGGCACGTTGAGTTACATCTGTTGTAGTTGGTAACTGGGCACTGGTTGTAGTTAGAGGAATCTCATCCTCCCGTCTCGATTCTTCAATTCTCGGAGGCTCTTCTGCTATGTCCTCCCGGCTCAAGTTTTCAACTCTCGGAGGCTCTTCTGCAACCTCCTCCTGGATCTCTTCTGCTATCTCCTCCCGGCTCTCTTCTGCTATCTCCTCACGGCTCGATTTTTCAACTTTGGGAGGCTCTTCTGAAATCTCCTCCTGGCTCGAGTCTTCCACTCTCGGTGGTTCTACTACAATCTTCTCCCATCTTGGTTCCTTTTTGTACTTAGACGGTAGTTTATTAGGGTCGTCAAACTTCCACGCCATGACAGCTTTTAGTTCTTCGAAATAGTCTCTATCCTCTTCCAGGTAGTAACCAAAGGCATAGTCGGTGGCCGCCCCAATAAATGAAGCTTGTAGGTAATGTAGTTTTTCTTCTAAGTTCAATCCGGCAACCTTGACAGCAATTTTAAACATGTCAACATGCCCTTCCCAGGGACGTTTTCCATCAAACTTTCGTTGTAGCTTATCACAAGCCATATCGAGCAAATATTCCATTTCTCTGCAGAATCGTGACTACACAAAGTAGAAACCAATTCTTCTCTCTTGGACGTTGTAAGGCTAGTATCTTCTCTCCGGAGGCGTTGTAAGATTCTATCCCACCGCTGCCACCATTTGTGAGGAACCTGGGTACTCGTGCGACTAAACTCTCTATTTCAATCACTGCAAACACAAGACTCTAACACAACTTGAACATTTATTAATTCTGTTTATTCCTTTACTTCTACAATTCTAGTTATTTCTCACTTCACTCTAATCTCTACTGTCCAACTATTTACAAGTCTACACCTTCCCTAGCGGTCGTCTCCCGGAGTCCTTTCTATCTCCACGTCCCTCTCTAATTTGTCCCCCGTACCTAGTTATTCCCATCCTATAAATAACTCTCAGTCCTGAGGCCACGCCTCCAAACAACTCACGTCAGACCATTTGTGTCCAGTCTTCCGTCAGTCTCTAATTGTAATAGGTTCATCATATCTGTCAATCATCTCGCACTATCCGCCATAGATTGACTTGTGCGGGGGTAGAGCCGGTTTGACATAACCATCTCTGGTGAGACCCTCACCCCTTACCTATCCCACCATCCAGGCCACCTGCACGCCTGGTCATCCTACCCCTTGGCATTTTTAACACCTCCAGTCATCTCGCACGGCAACTCCTTTCATCGCCGAATCTACTAACCGGGCCAGTTAACACCAGAATATCATTTAACGTCTTCTGGTCAACCTCCGGTGGCCACGTGCAACTTCAAAGGACCAGATGTCTCTTTGAATGCTACTAACTGCGCGTAAGATCTCCACAGAATTAAAGCGGGAATTGATACAGGAGGCATAATTATTGAAATTTGCTATCTCAAAAAGTCATTCTAGTAAAAGGGTTCCCATATGTAAAAGATATGCCAATTTTAATTGGAATTTTCTGTAGTCTAGATTCTAGAGTCTAGATTCGCAATAGTAAAAACACGTAATTGATGGCACGATTAACCACATCACTGGCAGGCAAAAGTCCAGCAATTCCAGTCCTACATGGTTTCTTGCTACCACACACTAATTGCCTACTTTTGAACAGTTAAGAACCATCAAGTTCTTACTGGAACTTTTCTTCACGCCAATTCACCCAGTACTTATCTTCTTATCTTATCTATACAGACGCTCCTTCTATGCAGAAGATAGTTGCGTCCACAGACCATGACATATGATCTGTTGGCAAGTGATGCAGCGTTCACAGGCCACGGCTTTGTGGGTTCCACGCATTACCCAGCCGCCTAACTACATGTAGTGTTAGGTACCCATTCTGAGCGGGGTGACTCAGGGATGCCCTAGGCCCCGGGAACAAACCCTTGCCTTCACACGGATTCGAACCTGTGACCATCGGTGCGACAGTCCAGTGCGCTGCCACTCGACCACCGCGTCCCCAGTACTGTCAACAGCTCATAATGAACGTACATATATACCGCCCTATAACAGCCTGAGACAGGATCCCAGTTTCTCAGAAAAAGAGTACTACATGCACGTAATTCAGTAAATCCGTGCCAGCTAGCTCGACGAGTTCGTAGAACAGTATTTCCTACATGCTGCACTGAATTCTACAAGAACAGGAACTTGGCCGCTAAAGTGTCATCCGTCACAAACACGGGAGAGATATGTGCTCACCCAGTACTGGATCTATATGTGCGATATAAAAATATAATTAATTGAAATTAATCGATTAAATTTTTTTCCGATTAAGCGAAAAAAAGTTATCAGTACCAGCCCTAGATTTTAATGTTTGAAATTGGTAAACTGATGCCATCGGTGCTATAAACCAATCCACGGTCATAATAGCTTGAATAAAGAGTATTAAAAAATCATGGCCACTTTAATCCTGCTCTTATGCTTCATCCTAAGCCCTTTAAATTTCCTGTAAATATTGAAAGAAGAGAAAATAAAATGTATATATAAATGATGTATTTGTTCAAATTATTTGTTATTATTGTATTATTTAATTATTATTTTTTACAACTTTTTAAAGCTCATTCTTGTATGCATTCATGTTATTAACCAGGACTTTTTGCCATTAATCCGGTCTACAAATGCAAGAGAAAATATTGTTGCCAAAGGAAAATCTTCAGTGATTTAGACGAAAATCTCTTGCAATACTTTGTTTAATTTATTTGTCACATATAATTATTAACTTGATGCCATCGATTCTATTGGAATTCACATGAATGAATACACAACGTAATACTGCGTCATTTCCCAATGTCAAGTAAATAAGACCAGTGAATTATGCAAAGAAAATGTCTTACCCTGTTGTCACACATCACTTTTCAAGTGTGTTAGTAGGCGTTATCAAATAATAACATCTCTCATACAATGATTCCTTGAAACACTTAATGTGAGTAAAATGAACTTTAATACTGTTATATCCGATGATAATACAATTCACTATGTACACGAATGTATTTGAGATTTCACATATTGAAGACATCAACACATTCAACCATCTTGTCTCTCTCTCTAGAATCTACTTACACGCATCCGTCATGTGATCTTTTTCTCTGCCCTCATTCCCGTGATTCACACGTGAGACATGTATGAAGTGGAAGAGTTTCTTGAGCATTGCGAGGAAGAATATTCGGAAGCCATCTTCTGTGTGCTATCACCAGATATCAGTGAATTGTCAGACGAAAATTAAGGTGATGATGATTCTACCAATACAGGTGATATACCGGATGGTGATGATCCTTGAGAGCTGGAAGTCGAAATGGGTAGAGAAAACTTTGCAGACTACACGCTGTTGGACGATGAGGGAGATAATGCTGAATAATGATAGAATGGGGTCAGTTCTTCTTACAATAGCAAAAAACCTTCGTTCAATGAGGAATTATAAAATTTTCACTAGCGAATATAAATTTTATATTGTATTCGTCAACAAGCTCTGCGGAGACGTGCTTGTCATTCGCCATCCTGGAGAAAGCCGAAGAATCAGGCAATTCCAAGGGCATTTGCATTGAATGGACAAGCTAGTTGATTGGAGTTGATTGCATGCGAGCTGCTTAGGTAGTTGACTGTACAGTTGATCACAGTGAATTGTATATAGTGATTAAAGACAGTTGTTAACCAGACCACAGTGTGTTAAAGACTTGTTTCTTGACAAGCCATAAGTTCTATTACAGCCAGTATTTTAACTCTTGAATGAGAATTTCCAAAAATGTTGCTAATTTACACCAAAACATCACCATTGATGAGATGATCATTAAATATTATGGGAGAAACACCTGAAACAATTCATAAAAGGAAAGTCCATCAGATTGAGATATAAATAGTGGGCTTTGTACTCCAGTGAGGGATACTGTTACGCTTTCTCATTGTGTTGTGGAAAGGAAACCACTGCAACAGATTTTCCTCTTGTTCTCGCGTAGTGTTGAAGGCTGTACAATACATTGATGAATCAAGCAGCTATGTCCTCTATTTTATAACTACTTTACAAACATGGATCTGCTGTGTCGGCTGGCAGGTCCTGGATTTCTAGCAACTGTTACGATGAGAGAAAAACGAATCAAGAGATCATGTTCACTGAAGTCTTCAAAAGAGATGCAAAAGGCAACTCTTTGAAACAGTAAGTTTAAGACAGAACGTCAGAGGTACTTCTCGTTCACTGACACGACAATAACATTGTAACAGTAGACCCTAATCACTATTTCCTTGAGCCGTTTCATGATGTCAAGCAAAAAATGAAAGTCAGAAAGACAAAAGTACGTTGAAAAGCCTAACTTGATCTCAAAACGGGCACAGACACACATTTTTAAAATTTAAAAAATAATTTGTTTGCTTTGGCTTGCGGGCTGGGAAAATGGTAACACGGCAAGTGTGCTTTACAACAGAATGCCGCGACCGCGCAAGCGAGATCCCTTGTGGGAGCTGCCTCGTAGCTGCCAGTCCCTCATTTCGCAAATGCGGACTGGACATTGTCCAACAAACAGCTACTTGCACAGGCTAGACAAAACAGGGAACCCGGCTGCCGTTTATGTTTTTCGTAGTATGGCCGAGGAGACAGTGGTACATCTGCTGACTGAATGCTCTGTGGCGATTGGGGACACGGACGGATAAGACAGCCCACGAACTGTGGAGGAGTATCTCCATGGTGATGCCCTTATGTTGAGGCTCGCCTTTGGTATTGTAGGCCGGGCTATAAGAGTCTAAGTGACTCAGCCATCCATTGAGAATGTCACATATTTAGTTGTGTCTCATATATAAAGGATTTATGTCAATTTTTGTTTACCTGTTGTTTTTATTAAAACTTATCTGTACTACGTGCTCTTAAGCGAGGCATAAAAAATAACGAAAAGTAAAATAATGATTTTAATGATGTTGTTTTAATATAAGGAGGAAATAACAGTAAATATACTTTCATTTTCGTTTATCTTTCTCAATACTATTATAATTACATTTTTTTTACCTTTCTATTTATACCTGCAAGCTTAAATTTTATTTAAATGTGAATTTAACAATATACTTATTAACCTGTGTTTTTAAAATAAAATTAGTGTTATGGTTCTATTTGTCCTTAATTATTATGATATACAATGTAAAAGATATTTTGCCAATTAAGTAGGAAATACTTAAGTAATGTTTAGTTATAAACACAAAATGTAAAATATATGATTGTATAAAATCAACATCATGAATTGTTGAATATTTACTTAATTTTGCAGATATATCAGTTTGAAAAGTATTTCACTAGTGAATATCTTCCCTTCTTGGAATAATATCTCTTTATTAAATGGAATGCTTCAAAGAATGGGATCCCATTAGGGAATGAAATATTGCAAGAAACTGAATCAAATTGTGGAAAATGATTATCTGTCAAATTTAAATCAATTTAGTGGAAGGGACTTTATAAGGTGACAGTAACCACTTTAAAATGTTATCTCAATAGGCAATAGTATCCCATGACAAGCAGTATGGCATTACAAAAAAAATTCTACATTATTAATTTTCATGGTTTTCTTATCGTATTGAAGAAAGAAAACAAACATAAAACAAATGTTACATGAATCAATTCAATTTTTTTATTGATTGAGGAAATTAATAAAACATAATTTGTTTAAAAAATCTAAATTTTTTATGATCGGCATCTAAGTGTAAATTCCTACCCTCCATGTTTGATTCTGTGTTTCATTCTGAAAAAAACATTAAGAAAATGAATTGCTTAATTATTATTACACGATGGAAAGTATTTTTATTCAAAATAAAATCTATAATAAAATTCACGAAAGCAAGAGCGAGTATGCGCAAATAAGCATGACAAATGACCCTCGCTGGGTTCAACGAATCAGTTTATGATTGGTAAGCGGAGGTGGTGGAGAGAGGGGCATGACTCGATACCAACATTTGCGTTCACTTGCTCTGTTCCTTCACAAAATAACATGTGAATCGTAGTTTAGTGGTTGTCACGTCCACCTTATACCCGAAGGTCATGGTTTCAAGCCAAAGCAAACACATTATTTTTTAATTTTTAAAAATGAGTGTCTGTGCCCGTTCTTTTCCCCCTTTTTGAGAAAATGGCTGACTATCGCTAGGGTCGTCCAATCACAGTTTATGGTTGGCAAGCTAGGATTGTGAATGATAGTGAGAAGGTAGATAACCGCAGTGCGAATGGCTCACGACCAACAATGCATCGACTTTCACTCGCTTTGGTTGGTTTTCTTCGTGCTGTAGTTTGTATCCGTTCTTTCCCCTTTTCTTTGCACTACCCATGAGCAAGTATGCGGCGTATGCTACGCCGCGGAGCGTATCTAGTATATATATGATGCATGTAGATGATTACAACAGTTTGAGGATGTATCGATCCACTGACAATAGCGGTATCAGTTGTATTAGTAACAGTCACACACTATTTTTGATATTTTAAATCAATTTATTAGTGGCTTCAATACATTTTTGTGAAAGACATTGATTGCTTACTTCTGGTCGTTCCTGTACCTTTGATAGCTCTTAGCATATTTGAAGATGCAGTCGAAATTACGTGAAGACTGGCGGTTCTATATAGGCATGCACTGACACAGTATTTATCGGGTAGCAAAAGAAATCTTTAAATTATTATGCACTATTAAACTGTTTCGGACTTATTTAGACTTCTATATAGTTAGAGAATGGTCTCTTCCCAGCCTTCTGTAATGGTCTGTAAGGGCGTGATGGTGAGTGTGGGTTAAGTAAGTAGGAGACAAATCCATTTGACCATAGGATATTTGACACGAGTCAGCCTCATGTTGGGTAACATTTTGGCTTAACATTCTCTTTAAAATAAATATTCGGTGGCAGATAGCTGTCAAATACAAAATTGATAATCATCAATTTTTTTTTAGGCATGAAGCGTTTCTCCATGGCCACATAGCACCTTTTTATGAATCTCTTTTTGAGAAACATCTAGTTTCATTCGCATACATTTACTATACAAGTTTCATATTAAAAGTAAATAGTGTTTAAATAATTCAGCTTTTTTAGTTTTTAAGAAGTGTGGTAGTTTTGTTTCAATTAATTAGGATAACCATTACAGTTTTCCGGACACTACTTAGAACTTTGGTTGTCAGTTATTTAGAAGGACGATTGTAGTGAAAGGTGTTCTTCGTTTTTTGGCACAACAGTCATCCTCTATTTGGCCTCTCCTGTCGAGCCAAAGGCATGTTTTTCTCTGGCCATGTGGTCACCATTGACTTTTCTTAGGGAATCTTGATGCCTCTTATTTGATTTCTTCAAGTTATTTTCTGTGTTGTGTTGTTGGATCTTGCACTACATGAACCTGCCATATCTTTGTTTTACAATCATTGTCCATAACTGTTCGTTTATATTCACTAACAAATACTACAAATAGTAATTACAACTCCTTTATATAGCCGAAGAAGAGATTTTGTATACATTAACAGTAAACAAAAGTTGGAAAAACATAAGTTGTAAGTAACATATCTGTTTACTTTCGATTGAAGTATACTTATTTACATTAAAATTATCTTACAAACATAATACAAAAGTACACTGTGTCGCTCATCCCACTATTGACCTCACTATTCTTCACGGCTTTCTCTTTCTCTCTTACTCTCTCTCTTTCTCTCTTTACCCTCTCTCTCTCTCTCTCTCTCTCTCATTCCCGATACATCCACTCTTTATATAGAGGGCATATGTTATCATGTCAAAGAGCATGAGTGAAGTTCACATTACCATGACCTCCTCCTGTCTAGTGTCAAGACAACCGGGTGCATCAAGTGATTATGAAGGGCATATCTTTGACAAATAAACCTCATTATTGATTATCACCTAACAGCACTTGGCACATTGGCAGATAGCAAAAATAAGACGTAAGAATGTCAACTGTGCGAAACGGCAGGCATTTTTTTCTATATGACGGAACCGATTCAATCACTGTTCTTTCTGAATTTCAAAATAATTGTGCATTCATGCATAGTGTCATTCATTTATTTTAACACTACCTGTTACCTTAACCTTTACATCATTGTAGAAAAAAGGGTAACCCTTCATTGCATTTTAAGTATGTATTACCGATGATATATATTATCAAGGTGCTGAATTCTGAGTAAGCATATTTTAAATAGACCTAACCGGATTCACCCTTTTTCCTTTGTCTTCGTTGTAAGAGACAATAACCTGTTTCATAAAATGCTTCAATGTATGCCAGGAGTTTGCGCAACTGCCAAACGACTCTGGCATAACTTCCTGGTTTCAATCAATCTATTTGTTTTACCGGCGTATACAGATTGGTTGTTCTTATGCTTTTCGTCCATAAATAAAGTATTCATTTTTTTAAAAAAATGATTTGAAACAAGAATAAAATGATATTTTCAAAATAAATCTTTCAGAATGGTTCCCATTTAGACATCTGTTTAATCAGCCACACTCTCAGATTTATTTGGTTTTGTTTGCGTAATTTCAATACATTTGAGTTTTTTTGAATTTTCAAAACTATTGCTTGAGCAAGATTATGATCACAACCTTTTCAACCAAGCATGGTGTTTTGGATATAAAAAATATGTTGTATTTTTGTTTGATTACTTTTTTCATTACTGGAGAATATTCAAAACTGAAAAGAATAACACCATTAGTTAAATCATTAAACCTTGAAACACTAGAGGATAGAAGAATCATTAGTAAAGTAGTAATCATAGATAAAGCAATTAATTCTAATCTAGAAATACAACACAAAGATAACTTAATACAAACCTTAGATAGACATAAGGATAAAAACACCTTTCTTATTCCGTATGCATGAACAAACACATACACATTTTCGTTCTTCCCGTCTGGAATTCGGGCGTGGAATGGGTTGCTCGAAGAAACCAGGAAAACCAACACTTTATCAACATTTGAATCTCTAATAAGAATGAAGGACTAAATACAAACCATAGATAACCGTAGTACGCAATAATCTTCTGTATAAAAGGAGCGCCTGTAACAGATAAGATAAGATAAGAATCTTACCAAATATTCTAGTTCACGTTCACTAACATCCGGTGAATATTATAATCTTTCTGGGCTCTGAAACTTATGGAATTAGCCATCAATAAACATACGAAACATAATACTTTTAAGACCTACAAAACTGTACTAGGGACACTTCTTTTCATTATATATTGTCCCCAATGATAATCTGACCTTTCTTTTACTCCGATCAGTAACAAGGCTTTAACATTTAAGTTAAGTAAAAGGCGCATCCTATTCTCTTGGTATAGAATCACTTACATATCTTTTCCATTAAACCCCCTATTTATAACATTTAAAAAAAAATTAAACTACGATCGTGAAATTAATTGGCATGTCTATTATATAACAACCAATATATGTTAACACAATTATATTGATTTTTTCATGTTTTTATGAAAACCGATGTAACTAAGTTGCTATTACGTATACAATGAATGTAAGAAAAAATAATTGCTGCGTAAACTTAAAAACTTAATGTTGCATTTTCGACTCGAACAAATTAATGATAGATGTTCTTGTGTGAGTGAGAGATAGTGGGAGTCGAGATGTAAGGCTTAAATAGTGAATAAATATAATATTTATTAACAGAATTGGTATGTTTTTAAAGTCTTAAACTTATTTAACTTAATTTTAAAATAAAACGATGCTTTTATAAAGGTAATAACCCTTTATTTAACAAAGTTTACTATAATTAAGGCTTCAATAAAAAAAAATTTATTCAATTTTTAATTGCGTATTTCAAAGAATTGAAATTTAAATTTTCAAGAACTTTCGTAGTCAATTTGCTGTACAAGATTAAGGTTACTTTCTGGGATACAGATCAATGCACCCACAAGATTTTCAGACGGAGAAATGCAGAATCAGCAGGTGTGATTTGAGAATGTCACATAACTGTATAGACATTTAACCGGATACAATAAATATAGGTCTTTTGTTAACTGATTCTCAGAAATGCAGGGTTGAAAAAAAATCATGGTCCGACACACATTTTTAGATATACTTCCTTCTACAGGTTTCAACTTGTGAATTGCTTCATCTGATCAAAATGGGAGGATTGCTTTTATGTCGAAATGGATATCAATAATTAAGGAAATAGTTGACATGCTAAAGCAAAATAAATATTAACATTTTAATGAAAATATATTAATGAAAACAAATTTAAAAAGTTTAAAGCTCCATTACACATAAAAATAATAATTGGAAAAAAACCAACATGCCAATTAATGGTTCGAGACTAATAGCTAAGTTAGTGCTACAGGAAATACCATAAAAATAATTTCAATTTTTAAAATGATTAGCTTAAACCATTTAAGAATTCACGGTGTATGTTTTAAAATTAGATATAATATATAATTGCTCCACATAAACCAAAGCCTCAATAAATTATTTTTCTATCTTGCCATTTATATAATAATTTTTGTTTCCTTTAAAACTTTTATTAAAAAGAAATTTCATGTCAAAGATTGAATGATCGCTATTATGTGTCGCGATAAGCCAGGGCAGACCTCTAAAATATACAATAAATTATGGTGCCCCATTGGAACTAATACAAAAACGCTCAACTTTGGTCAAATGATTAAATTACTGAGGGACGGTTCAATAGAGTGGTTGTTATAATTTTTGCGAGTTGCTTTGACGTCACAAGACTCTAAATGTATTACAAGTCAATTTACTTAACTAAAGTTTCATAAATGAATAGTTCTTAAATAAAATAAACAATTCATTATAAAATGTAATAAATGAATAGTATATTAATATAGCTAATGTACACGTCTTCCCTGTATTATGAATCCCTATTCGTATTCCACCAAGTACGATCCCGTTGCATAATTGTATCCAATACTTTTTTGAAAAACTTTCAACGATGTGATTCATTTATTCGTTGGGATAAAATACGCAAATATGATACCTTGGCATAAAGGGATCCCATTCGTGATGTAAGTCCTTATTCTGGAATTATTCCATATATACTTCGTTAGGATTACATACCCCATAGTGACCAGTCGCATAATTGGACCACTTTCGATATGTAATTTCTCTTCCCGATGTAATGCCATACGTCGATGAGATAACATATGTCAGTATTATATTATTACTAGTGTATTACCGTAAAAAATAACGAACGTTTTCAAAATAAATATATTTCAGCTGAAATCAATTAATTTTGAAAAATTACACAACAAAATAAAAAATAATGTAATACAGAACTTTCATTTATTTTAATTCATCAATTCCTTAATGACAACATTTGTGTGAATATTCTCGCATTATGAAGTAAATCGCATTGAAAGAATGTATTTTTTAATGAATACTCTAAGATGTTCATTATTTCTGACTCGTCTTAAAGCAAAATACAACTGTCCATACAATTTTGTCGAATTACATAATCTAAATTTCTTACGATATTTGCATACAGTCTTTGATTTGCTAGATGTTGTTTTCTTTGAGCGTTTGCTATTGCAGAATCGATTACAAAAAGTTTACTAAATTGTCGTTAAGCTCTATCTTCTGGATGTATGTGCCCAGTCCGATGACAAATATGTCCTTGAACTTGGAATACATAAGGCCCACGTCCTGATAATTGATCAACATGTGCACCCATTGAGGCAAATAATAAAGATGAAAAATTATAAGTTAGCGACGGTTCCTTTTACCCTGTATATGATTTTAGTATAGTTTTTGTAATTGTCCCTTTTGCCTGAAAGCCGTATAAAACCTATTTCGAAAAGAGTTACTTATGGAGCAATAAAATATATAGCAAATTATATATATTAATTGCAAAATGTGATTCTGTACTGTTTTAAATCATTTTCCAGTAAAATTCCACTGCGTAATTGATCCCAATTCTGGTTGAATCCCTTTCCTTGGTATTATGGGATAACATTATGTGCTCAATCCCCTACCTCGACATACTTCCAAATTTTCTTTGGTCACAATCCACAGTATAACGCTTTTGCATAAGATCCTATTTTTGTCAAATCACTTTCCACGATCAGATTTCATTATTTGATTGGTTATAAACCATAGTATGATTCTGTATGCATAATGGGATGCCATTCTGATTTAAATACCTTTCCTCGATTTGACTCTTTTTGTTCACAAAATCTGATTACCTGGTTGGTAACAAATCCTTGTAGCATTTATTTAATAAGAATCCTATTTCATATAAAATCACGTTCATTTGTGAAATCCCATTCTGTTTTCTCTCACGTTATCTTGTTTGATCTCGATTCAGATCACATTATGAATGCATCTATCAAATATGATTAAGTATTAACAACACACATGTAATTTTTACAGTTAATCTACACCTTCTTTTATGTTTTGTAAAAAGCGAAACTGTAGGTATTTTCTCGAAGTTCTATTTTTAAATTTTTACCACCCCACCCACTCCACCCCAAACACACACAGACACACACCACTTAAACATTTTATGACTACTTTTTTGGCGTAAGTATTTTTCAAAATTAAATACATATTCTAAAGCACTAAAAGTAAAAGCTTGAACCATCATTTTATTTTCATTTTTAAACATTGGCCCCTCTGCGTAGGGGACCACTCTATTCCACGAGGATTTTTAAAAAAGCAAATGGCTGAAAATATTTTGAAAAAGACGCAACATTTTGTCTTATTAATTAACGATAGCCTAAATGGAAAATTAAATCTCATAATTTTCGGTATTATTTTGGATCGTAACTGAATCAAGAGAAAAATAAGACTAATGTTTCATTTATAGTTTTACAAAGTACTAAGTTATACTTTAGTAACTGTCCCATTGAGAATAGGCTAATAACAACAGAGATTCTGCAAAGATAAAAATTTTAAGTTTCTATAGTAATTTATGTAAGCCTCGAAAAAAAGTGAATAGTAATATTACTTATTATTAATTTTCTCAATTTTATAGCTCTAAGATACATATTTGAAAGTTATTCCTACTAAAATCGGTAAAAATAACAAGTTCAGGAAAATAAATAAATAAATACATTTCCAGATTATCTCAGAAGAAAGTGGATAATAAGATTAATTTAAATTAATTTAGTTTTAAATTTTAAATACACGTACGCACCACAAAAGCCATGGCTACTAAATTTGACTTGAGTTTAATTCATGTGTAATCAAATATTGTAGTTCAAAGCTTGTTTAAGGTACTTTTACAAAGTTAAATAAGGAAAATGAAGTAGGACCACCTGGCCAAAAATGGAGTGGACTTAGAAGTTCAGTGCACTATAATATTAATTTTATTATAAGCCATCAAGTATTTATCTACCAATTTTGGACAGGATCCATCAATTAGCCCTTGCTCCCAATTGGTGTTTTTTATATGGTTTTCCTTATATGAGTGATTATAGAAAAAGATGACGAATGCCCCCCGCACTAAACTGTAAATGTTGTAAAGTATTTTATTTAAAACCTCATGATTTTAATCTGGTGATAACTGATTTATGTGCCAAGTTTGGATGAGATCCAAAAATCAATGTCAAAAATGTCAGCGACACAAAGCCAGCCAGCCCGCCAGCCCGCCCACCAGTCTGTAATATATATATATACATGCTTATTCGAGTATAACATAGCCTACGTCCTAGAGTCTTAGAGTGACTTTGCTGTTATTGTATTTATTTCATCAAGGGAGCAAGTTGAAAATACATTTTTTTTTAAATTGTAACTGTTTTCTTATTACACTTTAAATTGATGAACTCATATTATATTCGGTAAGTGATTATGAAAATGTGTGTGAGTTTTCATTTTATATATATTATATATATATATATATATATATATGTGTGTGTGTGTGTGTGTGTGTGTGTGTGTGTGCGTGTGTACGACTTTGTATAATCATTTTGTTTCTTTACATTCCCTTTGACCAATATTGTCCTACTCATAAAAATAATTTTTCTAAAATGTGTTTGTTTCTCAATGGGTAAGAATTATTTGTTTCTTAAAGTTTCCCGATAACATTATATGTGTAAATTTCTATTCTCCCTCATTATAATTATTGAATAAATACAGATTGTAATGACTTTCTTTTGAAACTAGAAAAATCACTTATACTAGCCATACACTTATAATCTTAATCAATTCTTATTTAGTGCGAGCCTTGCGCTTGCATATTTGAGAACAGGGTTCCAAGTCTAAAACATAGTTCATCTTCAACTTTGAGTCGGGAACAAATTTTTTTTTATTGTAATCGATGCAGGAAATTCAAATTCACAAACATATGTTTATGCAGAGGGTAAAATATATTAAAAGCTTTCTGAGACAATTTTGAGTAATATGAGAAGCTTGTATCAAAATTTTCAACAAGCTCACTTTCAGATGCAACATATTCAAAGTATTAAAGCTGGTAAGTGCAATGAATTGTTTTAATTCCGATTTTTGTAAATTTAATGAGTCAATGTTTGCTAGAAACGAACTGGAAACCCAAGTAAAACTTCAAAAGTTTTAGTAACCAAGTTGAAGTTAAATTGATAAAGCAGTAAATAAATATGGTCAGAAATCAAGTTTATCAACAGTTGTTTATTGATTACAACATTTAAGAGTTTCTATGTGAATTCATAAAATTTATCAAACACGTCAAAGTTACCCTGATATTATGTCAATTTCCAAAAATCAAGTTTTTTCATTAAAGCAAACACTTTCTCACTGAATGAAATTAAATGCGTCTGCTTTCTTTATAAATATTAATTAAGTTTATTCAGTTCTTTTAAAAATGTCATCCAAATAACCCAGAACCGAAACACATAAGCTATTGTTCAAATTGTCAACAAGCATTGATTTTAGTTTTCAAGTAACTCACTCGCAGCAAAACTTAAATCAAACAGTCGGTTAAACACTTTGCCCATTGATAACCAATTGCAGGATACATAAGTATTTATTCATGTTTAAGATCCATATTCACACATATAAAAGCAATGAGACGAGAATTTAGTTGACAAGCCTTGATGGAATTTTAAAAAAAACAAGGCATGAAAAGAAAACATATTTCAGTTCTGCTTTCATTACTTAACTCGCTAGAATGGTTCAATGAATCTTACAATGCCTACATGTGGCATTTGGCACATGAGCTCGTGAACGTTCCTGCAAGCATGTTAGTTTTCCAGTCATTGCTGCAGCACAATCCGTGCAAACACCGACACACAAGGAACCTTCGTTGCTAATGGCTGCGATATAATTGAGAATAGAAACAATTTCAGCGCTAGTTGTCCGCCTCTGATAAGTTTTGCAAAACAAAAAGAAATATTCCTCAAATTCATCCATCCAGACATAGCTAACATACCTCTTTGATTGTGAATGTCCAGAAACATCAGTCGATTGGTCCAATGAAATAATATTGTTTAAATCCTTAATATTAACCCGTAGTGTCTAGTTGATTGCTTGCTTGTTTGCTTGCTTGTCGAAAAAAATTTGGATCCATTTGAACCCACTTTATCGTAAGCTAGGGAGCTGAACTTTTGCAGGCAGACTTGTGCCGATGATAAAAACAAAGTATCAAAATTTCAGATCGATCACATGTACTGTAATTAAATTATTGAATTTTTAGATTATTTTATTTATCTCTATGTATCATGTTAATTTTTGAGATAGAGTGTCGCGGTGCGTATTATATGAACGACCTTTTTATTAATACTTTCCAGTTGTGCGATTTGGTGCGTATTATATTGACAATACTTTTTATAGCTTTTCATTGCCAGGGTGGGGGTGGAAGATAAGCATCCACTCCTCTAGAAATGCCCTAAAAGGCTTGCGTCTCTTAATGCCTCTGTTAGCCAAAATCCAGCTCCTGGCCTTCTCGCGTGGCTCACACAAAAGCCCGGCGGACCATGTTTCTACTAACAGGAGAAGGGATGAAGGCGGTCAACTGGCGCCTCAAAACCAGTAGCTTCGGGTAGATGAGACTCGTTAACCATGGTCGGTTGCTCATCTAGGAGAGGGAAAATCTTATTCTAAACCTCCGCTGCCTTGCGGCTAAACCCTCATGGGAAAGGCTAGGGGAGTAAACCCCGACAGAAAATCAGGAAATGGAGCTCCTAAGGCGGTCTGCTATTGAAACAAATTGCATTCCGGCAGCTCCTGCGACGCGAATGGTGCCAAGCCGTATCGACATTATTCGTTCCATTGGATCCACCATTGGCGTGGAGAGGGGGGATCTGCTGTTTGGGCAGCAGCTGGTTCTCCATAGTAACACGCCCAGGCTTTATCTTTACTGGAGAGGACACTCCAGCATCGCCGCAAGGTGTGAACACAACACGGGAAGCAGCAGTTTACCGGTTATAAGCCATAGCTCAATTGGCGTAGAGCTAGGCGCCAAGGGTTGCTTCTGACGGTGGGAGAGATCACAATGTCTCAATGGATCGCTACCGCCCGCCTCAAGCTGGGCAGCCCCCAGCCAATAAGGTGCTATCCCACCATGGCCTACCTGCTCCACTGGTTGCATGGAGCTCAGAGGAACTTCTCAACAAGAAGGCCAGTAAATCCTGCACCTAGAAATAAAAAAACAAAAGATAAGAAGACTCCAGCTCTTCGCCTAGCAAGCTGGAACGTTAGGACTATGTGTCCAGGCATTACTGCCGACCTGCAGCTTATTGATGATGCCAGGAAGACAGCCATCATTGACAGGGAGCTTGCCAGACTAAACATCGACATTGCATGCCTTCAGGAAACTAGACTCCCAGAAAGTTGTACCATAAAAGAATGCAGCTACACTTTCATCTGGCAGGGTGGACCAATGGACACACCAAGGCAACATGAGGTTGGTTTTGCCATAAAAAATGGACTCTGCTCCTCCATAAAACCCCCAACAAAGGGCACTAACAGAATACTAACAATACGACTATCTACATCCTCAGGATTAGCCAACATCATCAGTGCTTATGCTCCAACCTTATCCACGAGCTCAGAAGCGAAAGACCAGTTCTATGAAGATCTCAATCAAACACTAGCCAGCATACCCACCAATGAAGCAATCTACCTCCTTGATGACTTCAATGCAAGAGTTGGAAGTGATCACATGGCCTGGCCAACTTGCCTCGGTTATTTTGGAAGAGGCAGGCTAAATGAAAATGGGCAGAGATTACTAGAGCTGTGCTGCTTACATGGACTATGTGTCACAAATACTTTCTTCAACTGCAAAGCAATCCACCAAGTGTCATGGAGGCATCCCCGCTCTAAACACTGGCACCAACTAGATCTCATCATCACAAGACGCACACAACTGGCCAGTGTCCTCCTCACACGCAATTACCACAGTGCAGACTGCGACACAGATCATTCCTTAGTGGCTAGCAAGGTAAGGTTACTGCCAAAGAAATCGTACCGCAACAAAAACAAGGGGAAACCACACATAGGCATCTGCTCCACCAAGAATCCAGAGAGAACAGCAGAATACACCCAGAGACTACAAGAAGCTCTTGTACAAATGCCACCAGTAGACACTATTGAGTCCAAGTGGTCACATCTGCGAGACACCATGTATGGCTCAGCTATTGCGGCATTCGGCAAGAGAGAACGCAAAAGTGCAGACTGGTTTGAGGCCCACTGCGAGGATATGAAGCATGTCACTGATGCAAAAAGAAAGGCTCTTTTAGCATATAAAGACAGGCCTTGCCCAGAAACTCTACATTCCCTTAAGAGCGCCAAGAAAAATGCCCAGCAGGCAGCTCGCCACTACGCTAACACGTAATGGCTCAATCTAAGTTCCAGCGTACAGTCAGCTGCTGATAGAGGCGATACAAACGGCTATGTACGAGAATATAAAACAAACAACAGGCCCATCTGACCTCCAAGACAGCACCCTTAATGTCAAAAGCAAGGGAAATTATCACTGATCGGGACAAGCAACTCAAACGGTGGATCGAGCACTACCTGGAGTTGTACGCAACTATAAATCATGTCTCAACTGCTGCCCTGGACGATATCCCAGACCTGCCGGTCATGGAAGAGCTCGATAGCCTACCCACAATGGTCGAGCTAAGTAGAGCCATAGATTGCCTAGCCTGCGGGAAAGCCCCTGGTAATGATGGAATTCCACCAGAAGTTCTCAAATGTGGAAAAGAAATACTTCTACAGCCTTTGCATGACCTCCTCACTCTGTGCTGGGAACAGGGGCAGATACCGCAGGAGTTAAAAGATGCCAACATCGTTACACTGTATAAAAATAAAGGAGACAAGAGTGACTGCAACAACAATCGTGGAATCTCTCTCCTCAGTATAGTTGGAAATACCTTCGCCCGAGTTGCATTAGCAGGCCTGCAGACCCTAGCATCGCGTGTACTCCCAGAATCACAGTGCGGCTTTCGAGCCGGAAGATCAACCATAGACATGATCTTCTCTCTGCGCCAGCTGCAGGAGAAATGCAGGGACCAACATATGCCTCTATACATCGCGTTCGTCGACCTAACTAAAGCTTTTGATCTTGTCAGCAGAAGCGGCCTTTTCCAGATCTTAGTAAAACTAGGCTGCCCTACGCATCTGCTTAACATCATCAAGCAATTCCACGAAAACATGCAGGGCACAGTGTGCTATAACGGTGCCACCTCTGAGGCTTTCCCAGTAAGTAGTGGAGTAAAGCAAGGCTGCGTGTTGGCACCTAATCTATTCGCAATATTCTTTTACATCTTACTCCAGTATGCCTTCAAGAACAAATGTGAGGGGATATACATCCACATCAGAGCTGACGGGAGTTTATTCAATATTGCCCGACTTAGAGCCAAGACCAAAATAAGGAAGATTTTGCTGCGCGAGCTCTTATTTGCAGACGATGCCGCCTTAATATCCCACACAGCAGACGGCCTGCAGAGCCTTGTATCCAGCTTCTCCGCTGCCTGCAAAGAGTTTGGCCTGACCATAAGTATAAAGAAAACCAACATTATGGCACAGGATGCTGCCTCTCTCCCGACTATCATCATTGACGACTGCAACCTGGATGCTGTTGACAGTTTTAATTATCTGGGATCAAACATCTCGAGCACCCTCTCACTGGAAGATGAGATAAGTAGTAGGATAGGGAAGGCAGCAACTGTTATGGCTAGACTGTACAAAAGAGTCTGGTCCAATGCTAAACTCACAGCAAGGACTAAGCTGCAGGTATACCAGGCCTGCGTACTGAGCACACTCCTCTATGGATGCGAGTCTTGGACCACCTATACCAGGCATGAAAGAAGGCTCAATAGCTTCCACCTCAGATGCCTGCGCCGCATCCTAGACATCAAATGGCAAGAGAAAGTCCCCAACACAGAGGTCCTGGCTCAAGCAAGCATGAGTAGTATTGCAGCAATATTAAGCCAAAGACGCCCTCCCGTTGGCTTGGACACGTCAAGAGGATGCAAACTGGTCGCATACCCAAGGATGTGCTTTACAGCGAGCTGGCGACAGGGAAAAGGTGGTTGGTCGGCCATGTCTCAGATACGTGGACATATGCAAGAGAGACATGAAAGTAGCCAACATTGATATACAAAAATGGGAAAACCTGGCAGAGGATAGGTCCATGTGGCGGGCTATAGTGAAAGAAGGATCACTAAGAGCAGAGGAGCAAACTAGGGACAGAAGCAGTCGGGAAAAGAGCGAGGAGAAAGGCCAGGCAACACTGCCCCACTGCTTTCGTGTGTGTGTCATGCAGAAGAGACTGCCACTCAAGGATTGGTCTCATCAGCCACACCAAGAGCTGCAAATAATAAAGATAAATCTATCGTCTTTTGTAGACGGACAGATGCCATATATTGACAATACTTTTTATAAACATATTCCCGATCGGTGCGCATTATATTAAACACGTTTTACGAGACATAACTACAATTTTGTATTTTTTGATGTTCTTGCGCTGCGTATTATAATGAACATTCTTTTAGTTACGTGTCGTACATAAAGGATTTATAGTCAAAAACTTATTTTTTTACGGTTTTTTTTATAATTTAGCAGCATTTTAAATAAACTCTTGCTCAGTGTCAGCATCTGCCAAAGGAATACTTCACTGAATTATATCGCTTGAAATTGGTATTTTTTTAAGCTTACCTGACAGGGCTTCGCCAAACCTCTCTCAACACACATCTATAGGATCAGGCATGATCAGAGTTTCTCCAATTATTTGAGCTGTTTTGACCTGTACAACTCCAATAGCCACCAACAATGATGCACTTTAAGTCTTTTCATTGACTTTTGTTGTTTGTCGTATAACGGACTTCTTAATAAAAAGTGAATTGTTTTAAGAAGAAAGTATTCTAATGAATTCTCTAATTAAGATTAGTTTTAAGATGTCTGCGGAGTTTTGCTGGTTTTATTGCTTCATTTGCACAATTTTACAAACACTACACTCCGGGTAGTAATGGTTAATCATTAACTCTAATGCATATAAACCCAAAGTGCAAAGCATACAGTCGTATTGCAATTCATCTTTTTTTTAAATCTGGAAAGCATTTAATTTCGACAAAGATTGAGAGGATGAGTCAGATGAAACATAATTGTTGTCCTTATATTCGGTTGTTCTCTCTTTTTTTTAGAAACTAGCAAAATACTCGAGCTGCTCAGCGAAAAAGGAGGCTTAAGTTAGCGTTGGAATATTGCTTACCAAATACCTGTAAAATGGGGGCAAAAGTAACAAAGGCCGTTCAAAAATTTCAATATGAAAACTGACAAGGATTCCATCCCCCGCCTCCTCCCAACCAAACCTGAAGGATTTTACATTAGAAGTTTAGTACCATTTATAAATAAATTTTTGCCTTTAAATGTTATTTACTACGTTTTATCAAGATCAATCCATTTACCTAGTAGCCACTGTTAAATTTACCTCTTGGGCATCCGGCCAATATTAAGTGGTATTTTTTTAAATTTATACCAGAAAAGTTTGTTTGAAAGTAGTCAATAACTTTCTAAAGTGTAATGGTAATCGGATGAATACAATAATATTTATGAAGCTTACATTAGAAAAAAATAACTTTAGAACTGTATTCCATAAACCTTTGTGGGAACGTACTGAAAAATGTTATTAAGTTTCATTATATTCGGATGAACACAATAATATTTATACAGCGTACATAATAAAATGGCATTAAGCTCTCATGGGCCCCATCGTGTGAGATGTAAAGTTTAAAAAACCTATTGATTTCAATCTGGATATATTTCTTCACATTAGTAAAATCGTATAAAATGCAATTGGGAATAATGAATTAAATGTTTATAAAAAATTGTTTGGTCCAAAAAAGAATTGTCACTACGAGTTTATTGCCCTAAAATGTTATGAAATGGGTCACCAAAATTGTGTACCAAATTTCGTCATGATACATCCATTTAATTTTATTTGTACTTGTCATTTTGTGGCTGTATTAATTGATATACTAATACTTCTAAGACCGGAAGTTGTTCAAAATGGTGGAAACTAAATTTCTCTGCCGTCTATAAAATAAAAGAATAAACAAGCGCTGGAGAAATTTACCACGCACAATTGAAATATGAGGAGAATGGGCGAAGGCGGTTCAATGACACCTCAAAACCAGTCGCTTCGGGTAGATGAAGCTCGTTAACATTGGCTGGTAGTTCATCTAAGAGAAGGAAACTCTGACTTCAAACCTCCGCTGCCTTGCGGCTTGTAAATGGTTTACTTTTTATATGTGTTTTGGAGGCGTTCTCACAATACAAAACTTTCGTGCAATAAATCCTTGAAATACTGTTGTCAACAAAATAACTTTAATATGCACAATATATACAGAAATATAACTTTGAGGTTTCACAACGTGGAGACATCAGCCACACAATCTGCCATTACTTTTTCTCTACTTCTTTCGCACGCTTTCTACCCATGTGACCTCTTTGTCACTAATCTCGTGATTATCACGTGACACGGCTACACCCGCTACTCGGGAAAGGCTAAGACAGAAAAGCAGGAATTGGATCACCTAAAGACGGTTTATACATAAAAAATTATGTACGTACCGGTAGCTTCTTGGACGCCAATGGCGCCAAGCTGTATCGGCGCAAGTCGTTCCCTTGGTTATACCATTGACGTTGAGAGGTGGGATATCCTTTATGGGCAGCAGCTAATTCTCCATAATACTTGCCAAGGCTTGCATCACCTCTGGAGAGGACACCCCAGCGTCCCAAAAAGCCCAGCACCAAGAAAGGTAAAAAAGAAAAAGAAGACACCAGCTCTTCGTATCTCTAGCTGGAACGTGGGACTATGTATCCCGTCATGGCAGATGGCCTGCAGTTTATAAATGACACGATAAAAACTGGTATAATTGATAAGGAGCTTTAGCGACTGAAGATTGACATTGAATGCCTTCAGGAGACTAGGCTCCCAGACAGCGGCTCATTAAAAGAGACAAATTACACCTTCTTCTGGCAAGGCAGACCTACAGACGAACCAGAATAGCATGGTGTAGGCTTTGCAGTTAAGAACACCCTCCTACCATCCATTGAATCCCCGTCATCAGACATGGAGAGGATCACCACTCTAAGACTCAGAAGAGCTGCGGGCCAAGCAATCAATCTTAGTCCGTACGCCCCAACTGTCTGTTCAACCTCGGAAGAGAAGGATCAATTCTATGGAGCTTTAGACGAGGAAATAGCCAGCATCCACAAAGATGAGGCAATTTATCTCCTGAGAGATTTCAATGCTAGAGTGGGAAGCGACCAGGAGCCTGGCCCACATGTCTAGGTCTTTTTGGAAGAGGAAAGTTAAATGAAAATGGACAGAGGCTGCTGGAACTGTGCTGCTCACGAGACTTATGTGTGAAAAACACTTTCTTTAAGTGCAAAGATATACATTAAGTATCTTGGATACACCCTGGATCGCGCCAATCGCACCAGCTGGACCTCATCATCACCAGGCGTGCATAACTTGCTAGTGTTCTACTCACTCCCAGCTATCACAGTGCCGATTGCGACACGGATCACTCCCTCGTGGCCAGCAAGATACGAATAATGAGGGATAACGTGTAACACACCAAGAAAAAGGGATGTCCACGCATCAACACCTTCAGCACGGAAGATCCTGTGAAAACGCAGCTGTTCACATAAAACGTGCATGAAGGTCTCTCAAAGATGTCGCCATTCGTCACAATTGACTCCAAATGGACGCATCTCAGAGACACGATCTCTACATCAGCATTAAATGCCGGTGGCAAACAATCACACAAAAACAAGTACTGGTTTGATGAACACTGGGATGAGATTAAAACTAAAGCTAAAAGGAAAGCTATTATGGCATACAAAGAAAAGCCCACACCCGACAGGCTGCATGCCTTTAAAACAGCCAAGTTGCATTCCCCAAAAAGTTGCACGTCAATGTGCCATACCCACTGGCTTAATCTCTGCTCCAGCATACTGTCAGCTACAGACATGGGCAATGTCAAAGCCATGTATAAAAATATTAAAAAATCAACTGACCTTTTGAAGTCTAAGGCTGCCCCCCTAAATCCTAAAGCGGAGAAATTATCCAAGACCAGGGAGCGCTGCTAAAACGGTGGATTGAGCATTGTCTGGAACTGTATGAAACAGTTACCACAGTCTCCAGCACCGCTCTAGATGAAATCCCTTTTATGCCACTCATTGAAGAACTTGATGTCGTGCCCACAAAGGAAGAGCCGAGCAAAGCAATTGAATGCCTAGCTTGTGGAATAGCCCCTGTGAATGATGGCACACCACCAGAAGTTGTAAAAAATGGCAGGACAGTTCTACTCAAGCCCCATGCACGGGCTTCTGTCCTCTGCTGGGAACAGGGGCCACACACCCCAGGACCTAAAGGATGCAAATATAGTGACACTTAATAAGAACAAGTGCGATAAAAGTGACTGCAATAACTATCGTGGCATTTCACTCCTTATCATTGTAGTGTAGCTGAGTGGTTGGCTAAGGCAATGCACAGTATTTTAAATATAACACAATAAATCCACGAAATAAGTTAAGACCACACAGATTGAGGACTATAGCTGTTCTAAAGGTTAATTTGGTGGGATAATTCTCGTAAGAATCACAGTTATAAATGACTACGCTAACTAATAAGTTAAATACACAAGGTCACATGCAGTATACAGTCAAAAGTATCTTCTATACCCTACTCTCTCTACCTCTAACTCACTCTCGCTCTCGTCTAACGTTACTCTCTGAGTCCCCTCTGACTTAGTGAGTCTCCCGTTATATAGGGATCCCAAAGAGAGCGTCAAAGCTTGTCCAGTCATATCATGCTGACTACGTAATTGGTCAGGTCGGGTCAGCCAATCCTGGTGACCAGGCTTATAGCGTCTGAGACAAAGGAAAATACAATGTTGGAGCCAGTTTGGTCGAAAGGGGCGTGCCAGACAGACTGTACAATGGTTTACCACATGCCCTGGGGCAATCGTGGCGGTCTACAATGTTACGCAATCTTTATTTGTCCGGCCACTCCCGGCGATAAAGTGTCATCTGTCCGCACCCGTCAAACAACCTTTTGGCACATTGCCACAGTAGGAAAGGCTTTTTCCCGTGTCATACGAACACGATTACAGAGTTTATCCAGAATCTCAGTGTGGTTTCCGGGCTGGTCGGTCAACCATAGACATGTTGTTCTCCATACGGCAGCTAAAGGACAAATGTAGAGAGCAGTAGATGCCACTATTTAAAATCCTGGAAAAACTTGGCTGTCCTCCACACCTACTTGCAATCATCGGACAATTCCATGAAAATATGCAGGGAACAGTGCAGTTCTTTGGAGCTACGTCAGAAGCCTTTCCAGTCAGAAGCGGATTAAACAAGGTTTTGTACTCGCACCAACACTGTTCGCAATATTCTCTCTGTATTGCTTCGATACGCATTCAAGGATAGCAGTGATGAAATCTGGTTACAGACCAGAGCTGATCGTGGACTTTTCAACACCGCCCGCCTCCGAGCCAAAACCAAAACGACACATATTTTAATTCGCGAGCTACTTTTTGCGGACAATGAGTCACCGATACTGGTTTGCAACAACTCGTTTCAAGCTTCTCCAACGTCTGTAAAGAATTTGGTCTGCAAATCAGCTTAATAAAGACAAACATCATGGCTAAAGACACATTTTCTCCTTCTACCATCAATATCGACAATTAAAAGTTGGAGTTTGTGGACTGCTTCGCCTACTTGGGGTCCAAGGTTTCCAAATCACTGTCCATCAATGACGAAATAAACAGTAGAATTGCCAAAGCAGCTGCCACAATGGCTAAACTAAATAAACGGGTTTGGTAAAACATCAAGCTAACGGAGAAACCCAAACTGTGTGTCTATTGACCCTGCGTCATCTGTAAGCTGCTATACAGGAGTGAGACATGGACAAATTATTCATCCCATGAGCGCAAGCTAAACAGCTTCCAATTGAGGTGCATGTGTCCCATCCTTTGCATTAAATTGCATGACAAAGTGCCAAATAGTGAGGTCCTGATGCGTGCGAATATCCAAAACATGTTCTAAATCCTTATCAAAAGACGTCTAAGATGGATCGGACATGAGCCCGGGTCATAACCCCAAAGACCTCCTGTATTGAGAACTGGCATCGGGAAAGAGGAAGACAGGTGGCCCACGTCTTTGATTTAAAAGATGTCTGCCAGAGAGACATGAAAGAAACCAGAATAAACACAAGTGACTGGGAATGCAAAGCAGAAGACGGATCTACGTGACACACAGTTGTCAAGGAGGGCGTCATAGTAGCCGATGAACGAAGGATGGAGGAGGCTACAGACAGAAGAGCTAGGAGAAAGGACACAACATTTGGAAGCGCAGAACTCGTGTTCAAAAGCTGTTTAAAATACTGTCACTCAAGGAAATGCAACCCCACCCAACGGTGATGCACTTTCGTTTCTCGAGACGGAAGGATGCTGATGATGATTACATCAATTTAAACAGTAGCAAATGTTTAAACAGTTTTCTTTATCTTATAAAAGCAAAAACAAACTACATATTAGGCGGCCCCTGGCCCACATGAGTGATAAATGTAAAATTCATTTAACCCAATTATTTTTCTGAAAGTGTAGTCAACACCTTTCTAAAGTTTCATGCTGCTACCTACCCGGGAAGCTAGAGAATTAGTGATGAGTCAGTCAGTCAGGGTGTTACGGTCTCGATGTTTAGTGGATTATTGCCTTGCTCTCCGCTCACTTTCAACACACAAGAAGTGACACAAGTCCATATAACAAGTCACTGTTAATTATACTATACACCTGTACAAACTGGTTGTCCTGCCTAGAAAACAAATACATCTTTATATCACTGGATGTCCACACAACCCGACACTACAGTTTCTTCTGGAGCATACCCTCGGTCCGAATCGACCGCTTCTGGGCCCATGCTCGAGTCCTCTCAGATCTACGTATATACAAAGCGTCCCCTCGACCGCTTCTGGGCGACATTAAACTGCAACGCTTGTCTCACTGTAACTCCTGGTCTACCCCGACCGGTCTCACTGCACAACACTGTGCCAACTGTCCAACTCTCCCCTTGCCTCTCGCAAATTGTCTTTATAAACCCCAAAACTGGTCTAGACTGACCCTGGCGTGTCCTCTGGTCACACACCCATGTGACCAACAATTCACTAAAACATTATATTCATGACCAGTGTTCACTCAAGTCAACAAGCATTCACTCACAGTGATTCTCATACCCCTGACATGTCCCCCCTCTTCCCTTAGATTCTACTACCATCTAGAATCTTCTATTTACAAAAACAATAAAACAAAAAACCAAAGTCAGGGTATGGAATCACTTGCATTTCACAACCACACCCAACACATCTTGAACATCATTAACATTTTTAATAATAGTCACAGCATAATTCATCGTGCTCACCCATAAAGTGGGCACATTTTCATCAATGCATATCATGGTTACATATTTACATATCATTCTAAAAATCTTAGAAATTGGACTGTTACTTACACCCCCACACAAAACCATGTTAATTATGGGGCTGTCCATAAAGTACGTCACGCTCCGAGGGGGGGGGAGGGGGTCTAAGAAAGTGTGACACTTTGTGACAGGGGGGGAGGGGGGGTCAGGCCATGTGTGATGTCACACATTTATTTTTTTAATTATTTTTTTTCTAATTTATTTATATATTTTTTAGTAGAATTTAAATAGCTTTAAAAATAATTTTCAATTTTTTTTTGAAAAATTAGAATTAGTTTTATGTCAAAATAGCATGAAATGCGTATCTCCTGAATGTGTTCTTCATAAATCTGAATTGGATGCAGCAGCACTAATATTACAAATATAAGGATCAGGTATGGTTTGACAATCATGTTCGCACCAGCCAATACTTCACTCAAATTGTTAAATATCAGGACATGAAATGTTACGACAAAGCACGAAGCTCATATTTCAACGTTTTACCTTCAAGATTCTTCCCCTCCTCCAATCCCAATCAACCAAATAGTTGATGGACTCAAAGCTTCAGAAAGATGCAGATTCTCATAAATGTCCTTCCTTGATTGTAGCACAAACTCTCAAATTTGATGACATTATGCCAAGATCAACAGGAGTTTTCAAAGTACAACCATATGATTACCAGCTTATTTGATCTACTTTGCAAAGTAGGTCACTTATATTTAGCCTCACAAACATTTTGAAGAAACATACAGGACAACACAGAGCTCGGGCTCAGGAGAATGTGCCCACCCAAACTGTTCCAGAATCAACTCAGATAATAAAACAAACCCGTAAAAACAAAGTTTTTGACTATAAATCCCTTATATATGAGACAGAACTAAAAGTATTGATTATGTTCCAACGTTACAAACATTTACAGACTGACACCGAGTGATGTCCCCTGTCTTTAATATTAAACGAGGGGTGGGACGTGAGGGTGTCGGCACGACGGTCGGCGTCAACTCAAACTCTCACGGGGAAGTGGAAGAAAAAAACAATAACAAACCGTGAATTTGAATTACATACGTTATATAAGGATAAACTAAAAATGCATTAATTTAATTACGGTACGTTCGATCGATCTGAAATTTTGATACGATGCATTTTTAGGTGAGACGGGTCCATGTGCCAAATTTCAGCTCGATGGCATGACGGAAAGTGGGTCATTTGTTTACTTTTGTTTTTCCGCCCGCCCAAGACAGACAGAGAGAGAGACAGAGAAACAGAGACGACGGTGAAGTTAATATAAGGGATTTAAAAAGCATCCGTCCTTTGAGAATCACTTCTAGAAGGCAAAGAGAACCTATGGCAGTTATTGCCAGAAAAGAAAATGCACATACAGAGGCTGTTGAGTGGCTAGATGAGGACGAGTTGATCTGTCTGCAATTATTCTTCCAGGAAACGATGATGGTGAAAGAATGATGTCAGTCGTAACTATGGATGAAAACTTCATTTCACCGTTGTAAGATGATGTCCAGTGAATATTTTTGAATGAAAACATAATTCATAGGACCATAATAAACAGATTCAATATAGCACAAGAGTTGGTCACATAATTTGTCAATCTAGTCTTTTTTTTTAAAAGTCAAATTGTTTTGTTTTCTTTGTATTATTTAATCTCTGGGTGAGGTCAAGTTTCGCTAATCTACTTATTATCCTGTGTCAATAGATTGCATAATCGGAAGATTATCTAAAACTTAACCTCACTCATTGTAAATGAAAAGTTAGCAGAGAAATTATGTGTATTATACAATTGTCAAGTGTAATTTTTGCAATTTTTCTTTTCAAATTTGATCTAGATTGAGTTACTATTTCATTGAATAACTGTGACAACTGTTGCCAATTAACTATTCTACTATTAAAGTCATTTTAATAATATGATAGTTCTTTTAAGTGAGGGTGTACGGGATTTCGGCTCCAGCTCCGGGCAAATCCGGAATCCGGCTATTTAAAAAAAAATCCGGCCCTGGCTTCGACTCCGGCAGGTTTCACTTTATAAATCCGGCTGGCCGGTAGATTCCTAATTTATATATATATTCATAATGGCTCGGCAAATCAGGAATCCGGCCATTTTAAGAAATCTGATTTCGGCACCAGCCGGATTTCACTTCATAAATCCGGCCAAATTCAGCTCCGGCCAGATTTCAAAATTTTGAATCTGGTACATCCCTACTTTTAATTGGAAAGTTTATATTTTAATACAGTTTAATGGTGAAGTGTAATTTAAGTATTAAATTAAATATTTTAATTAGGTGTTAATTAAAAAAAAATTCGAAAGTGTGACGTACTTTAGGGGGGGGGGTCCAGAGATTTGTGACAGTTTGTGACAGGGGGGAGGGGGGGTCAAAAATGGTCAAAAATAGCGTGACGTACTTTATGGACGGCCCCTATGTACAAATGCAAGGTTGAAAACATGAGCGTGTTGTCTGTAACAACCTGCCATAAAAATAATCATAAGACTAAACATTGCTATTAAGTAATAATATTAATTACAACTAACTCTGTCCAAACACTCATGGGACCTATACGGACAGTCATTGTTCATCTATGTATCTTTCACGTCCTCATAGAGGGACCATGTATGGACAGTCATTGCCCTCCTATGCATCTTTAACATCCCCATAGAGGGACCCTTTATGTATATTTATTGTCCCCATAGCAGGACACTTTATGTATCTTTATTAACCCCATAGCGGGGCCCTTTATAACTCTTTCGCACTTGGTTATAAATTTATCCGTATCATCATAAACATAATATGATAATCATCACAAAATCTCAAAGCATATACATAATCATAAATCGTCAATTCATCAACATTATAATCATCATAACGTAATAATCAACAAACTTCTTATTTCATCATAATCATAATCCTGAAAATATCTTCAGCAGAACATGTCAATACATATCCTTATAATCAAAGATGTCCTGATCTCTCCAGAGGCGACACATTTCTTACATAATTAACCCAGTGGCCATTAACCTCAAACACGTCTTAAAACATTACCCAGTACACTACTGGCAAGAAGGTCACCTCATAAATACATGGTACAAAAATTACACGAGGTCACCCGGACCCCACAAGTTCTAACCAAAACTACCTTATTATCACTTATCGTCGTTATCACAAAAAACACCTCATCATCATGAAAAAAACAGTCATTTACACGCCAGTACACAGGCAAACAATTCATAACCTTAACTAAAAATCCTAGCCATTGTATCTGAGGGTGGGATATTAATAATAATAATAATAAATTGATTATTTATATAGCGTTGTATCCCAGTAAGGAACTGGGCTCACAGCGCTTTACATGAAAGAAATAACATACTTATAAGTATTAAATTAACATTCATATCACAACAAACACACACAATTACAATACATTATACATAAGCTACGTTAATCATTTACAAGAAATGTTGTTTCATCAATTTTAAAAATAAATTTTGAAAAGATGTGTCTTAAGTGCAGTCTTGAAGGACTTGGTTGTTTGAATACCACGTATGTGTAATGGTAGAGAATTCCATTGTTTGGCTGCACAAAAAGAGAACGATCTTTCACCAAACGTTTTGGTGCGTGTCGTAGGAACAGAGAGAACGCGTGTGTCTGCAGAAGATCTTAGCTTGCGAGTGGGTGAGTAGACCGACAAAAGTTCAGTAAGATACGATGGGCATGAGTCCGAAAAGAAATTGTGACAGAGAACGGCCAGTTTGTAATCAATACGGGCTTGTATAGGCAGCCAATGAAGTGAGCGAAGAAGTGGAGTAACATGGTCATGTTTTTTTGCCTTGAGCACCAGTCTGGCAGCTGAATTTTGAACTTTCTGTAGTCTTTCAATGCATTGTTTTGGCACACCTGACAGAAGAGAATTGCAGTAATCCATACGAGCCAGTACAAGAGCACAGACTAGTGTTTTTGTGGCACTAACTGTTAAGTAATGACGGATTGAGCTGATCTGACGAATGGCAGTGTAGGCAGAGCGACAGATGTGATTGATGAAGTTGTTAATAGACATGTTGTCAGAAATAATGTAGCCAAGATTCCTAGTCGATGTTGTGAACAGAATATCCGAACTGGCTACGTGAATTGACTTCGGAAGAGACAAAGTACTGCGTGATTTATTGTTGCAAAATAGAAGTGCTTCAGTCTTGTCATCATTCAGCTTGAGTTTGCTTAACGTCATCCAAGACTTCACTTCACCAATGCACTCCTGCAACAATTGGACACCGGAGTCCATATTAGAGGGATCAGTGTGAGTATATAGTTGAGTATCATCTGCAAATGATTGGCTTTTAACTGAATGCTTTTCAAGCAGTAGAAGTAGCGGTCTTGTATACAGTACAAAAAGTACCGGACCCAAAACAGAGCCCTGAGGCACACCATAAAGCAAGTCAGCTTTGTGAGAGATACAACCATCTACTGATACTACCTGTGATCTGTTAGATAAGTATGATTGAAACCAAGCCAGAACTGAGCCAGAAATTCCAAAATAATTTTGCAGGGTTTTCAGCAGTATTTGATGGTCGACAGTGTCAAAGGCTGCACTAAGATCTAAGAGGACCAATATAGAAATTTTCCCACTGTCCAGTGCGAGCAGGAGGTCATTTGTTACCTTCAACAGAGTGGTCTCTGTGCTGTGAGAAGGTCTGTAGGCCGACTGATTAGGACTCAATAGAGTGTGGTCATTTCAGATAAGAAAAAAGTTGTTTTAAGACTAGTTTTTCAATGACTTTCGACAAAAATGAAATATTAGACACAGGTCGATAGTTGTTTAAATTGTTTTGGTCTAACCCTTTTTTTTCAGCAAGGGTTTTATAATAGCAGATTTACATAATGAAGGAAAGGTGCCAGATTTTAGACTTTCATTAACTATATTAGTTACTGTTGGGAGTAAGAGATCTAATGACTCAACCAATAGTGGAGTGGGGATGGGATCAAGAGGGCAGGACGTTGGCCTAGATTTTAGAATAATACTTTTGACCTCATTTTCCGTAACAGACTGAAACATGTCAAAGCCTGACCTCACAGCAAAAGAAGGAGATACATCATGTGGTGGCAACAACGTTCTGTCAAGTTCATCACGAATTTTAGCAATTTTGTTGATAAAAAAGTTACAAAATATATATGGTTGCTGATGCAGGGGATACACAGAGGGAAGGACCATAGCGTTACCACTCCCTCTGAGGTTATTGCATACCTTAAATAGCTGCCTACTAGTACTACTTGTGATTATTTTATTATTAAAATATGATGTTTTTGCTTGATGTACAATATTAGTAACACATCGCTTGGCAGCGGAATAAATTTGCTTATTGACGACAAGTCTCGACTTCAACCAAGTCTTTTCTGCTATACGTCGAGCTTTCTTGGCGCGTCGAAGTTCTTCCCTTATTGTTGAATACCACGGAGATGATCGTGTTGACTTGACATTGTGGCGGGTGACAGGGGCATGTAAGTCCAGCACAGATAGTAGTGTACTATTCAGTTTATCCAAAGTGGGGCACAGGTCAGGGGACACGGCCACACTTAGATCTTGCCGGAAGGCGTCGCGATTCATGGCACGTAGATTGCGAAGGTCCTTGAATTTTGTGGGAGGAGGGGGGGCAATCACCCTAAGTTCACAAATAACACAAAAATGATCCGAGGACAGCTCTTTCTGTTACGATTGCGGATTTGACAAGGCAATCGTCAGGTCTGTGCAATACCCAATCAATTATATGTCCTCTATTATGGGTGGGTTTATCAATCATTTGATCAATGTTGAATGAATCGAAAAGCTCGACCATCTTTGCTGTCATGGGATTCTGCGGTTGATCATAATGAATGTTCATGTGTCCTACTATCATGTAAGTGCCAGGAAGAGTGTTGGCATGGTCCAAAAGTTCCTGGAATTCTTCAAGAAATTTGGCATCTGTTAATTAATTTTTTTTACTAGGAAAGACACGGTAGATGCACATAAAGTGGATGATACGATGGGGCACTGAGAATGTGATTTGAACCAACTCAAAGGATGTGTGAGCAAATTCGAATTCTGTTACAAATGAAAGCTCTTGTGACAGCGTACTTCTGTTGACGGCAGCTAGGCCTCCACCTCGAGTGGCACGTGGAAATGATCGAACAGAATATCCAGGTGGAGCAATATCAGCACACTTTCCCTCATCACCAGTTTGTTGAAACCAGGTCTCCTGAATAAACATGATGTCTATCCGCCTGTCCATGATAAATTCACATACAGCGGTACGTTTGTCACATGGACCAAGTGACTGAGCGTTAAATGACGCGATGCAGAGATTTCTTTCTGTATAGTTGGGAGATGTTTTGATAGGTAAAACATTTAAAATGTTATAAGAACGTTGATGGCTGTCTACACCAACATGAAAATCAGAGTTAGGTCTTTGTTTGGAAATAAGGACTGGTATTCGTCTCTGTTTTCGTTTCCCACCACGAGATTTACGCTTCCGAGGAAGGTTTGTCCCCAATCCTAAACAAAACAATACCCTGGTTTCCATTATACAGTTTGCTTTGATTCTATGCAAGTCTAGGAGGCACTTCCCACGTGACCAAACCTATCCCCCAACTCGTGCCAAAATCACTTTGACCTCCTTTAATTTTACTTGTTGACCTATCAAGGACATGTTTGTGGGTTTTAATCTCTCAGCGAACCGGCAATATCCCCCACCAGACTCAATGTTTTCCCTAGTGCTATCAACAAAAACATTAGGCGTATCCGACCAGCAAAGTCGTTGTCTGTCTTTGGTACAACGTATGCGACTTGACCCTACCATGGTTCTGACTCCTGTCCTGTGAGCTTTTTTCCGTCACTGTCTGCCTATTCCCCACCCGTCTTCACCGTACGTGTCATTGTCAGTGTCCCTGTGTAAATGAGAAACGTTTGCCCTGCTGTGAAGGTCATAATCATAGACTGTCTTCATCAATTCACAACAATGCCCCACTGAGCACATGTCATATTTTTCTGTGAGCGTGCTTTTTTCTACCATCTTTGTAGTCAACTCAGTTTTTCCCTCCTTAGTAGCATTACATTCCTGTGTACTTTTTTCCCATCTGTGGGCTTCACCTCATATTTACTATCTAGCTAATTTTTTCTATGTCCACTTGGCGACCTTTGTCAACAATTTCCTCTTTCTCTATCAATAACTCTTTGTCCCAATTATCATAACAGCGACTGTCAAAACAGCGACCGCAATAATAGCGACTGCATCATAACAGCGACTGTATCAAAATTTCGACTTTTTTTCTTTTGCTTGTGATAATGCTTGAATAAGTTAATGTGCCTAGTCTATTCTATTTTAAATGTTCTTTTAAAATCATTTACGCATTATGTAGCTAAGACAAATAAAATGTTATTTTTTATTCTTTGTTGATATAATTTTATTTTTACTGAGCAGTTGTTTGTATTTGAATGAGTGCGTGTGTATGTAGCATAAGTTAATAAAAGTCATTGATTGTCTAAATTTTATTTCAATAAAAATTTATAATTTCAATAAATACTTCATCAAAATGTTGCTATTTTTTTTAGTTTTTATTTTTGCAAAATGCATTTATGTAGTTTTTTCACTTGGGGTCCTTGGGTAAGTTTAGACAATGAAAAGGGGTCTATGTGTCAAGAAAGTTTGGAACCACTGTTTTAGGTGAACGGTTGGACAAGAATAGCTATGCGGTGAAGTCGCTGTTATGACAGTCGCCATTTTTATACAGTCGCTATTTTTAAGTCGCTATTATAACGGTCACTGTTTTGATACAGTCGCTATTTTGAACCCGTGCCCAAATGTGCGGCATTTCAGAGAAGACGATTGAGCACGTAATGGTTGAATGCCCCATGCTGGCAAGGTATTAAGAAGGGGAAAAACCCAATACCTGCAGGACTTAATGAAACATGTCACTGATGCGAAAAGGAAAGATCTTATGGCCTACAAGGAGATACCTACATCCAACAGACTGCATGCCTTAAAAAGCCAAGATGCATGCTCAAACATCGCATGCCAATATTCCAATTAAAACATGGTAAAAATCTCTTCTCCAGCATACGGTCAGCTGCAGCCATGTGCAAAAACTAAACCATGAATGGAAATATTTTAAAAAAGCAACTGGCCCTTTGACGTCCAAGTCT
This sequence comes from Ampullaceana balthica, assembly GCA_944989445.1. Classification (NCBI taxonomy): domain Eukaryota; kingdom Metazoa; phylum Mollusca; class Gastropoda; family Lymnaeidae; genus Ampullaceana; species Ampullaceana balthica. The sequence continues at coordinate 324,276 of CALYLW010000477.1, read as the reverse complement.
AAATGTCCAAATCTGGAGAAGTCATCAAAGACCTGACAGGCAAGCTAAGACGGTAGATTGAAATGTATCTATAAAAGTATAAAACAGTCAACATAGTCTCCATCACCGCTCTAGGAAACATCCGTGATATGCCGCTTATGACAGAACTTGATGTCGTATCCACACAATAAGATTTTAATTAATATAAATAATTAATAGTTCATATTATTGTATTATGGAGCAATGATGTAATTTTTAAAAAAACCTTACAAAACCAAGTTTTTTTACTATAAATCCTTTATATATGAAACATAACTAAAAGAATGTTCATTATAATACGAATCGCACGATAATCCAAAAATCTAAAATTTTAGTTTTGTCTCAAATATAAAAGGATTTATTTAACAATAATATTAACATAACTTGTAGAATTTTAATTTTTAGGTATCCGGTTGAACCAGTCCTTTTTTTAAAGACGTTTAACCGGCCTTCAAGAGACGAACCTCGTTAACATCCTAAGTTTATATTTTATTTTAATGCATACAAATTAAACATTGACTATTAATCATCACGGTTAACTTCTCTGTTTAGAAAAATAAAATTATTTAAAAATAATGTTTTTAAAATGTGTTTTTTTTTAAATCCCTCAATTGACTGACGGGCATCCTGTAAGAAATAGGTCAGCGAACAGGGGTAAAAACCCCATCTGGGTTCAAAAGGGAATTCTTGGGGGTAATGCAAACTCATTTGGAACATAAAACATCCACTAAATCCACTAGATATATTAAAATACATCATGTAAACGTGTACGCTTGGAACATATGCCCTTTATTGAGCCGGTTCCCTCCATGCATTTTTTTAAATTTGACAACTATGTAGATTTCTTACCTACGTACTATACGAAGACACCTAAATCCACCCTACTTTCATTTATAATGAGACGAGTGACAATAATCTTAATCCAGATGACTTGACTGTATTAAGTATCATTTATGTGATATTTAAAATTAATGCCTTAAAAACTGAGCTAAGAAGAAACGTTGTTTTGTGCTCCTCTCGAATTGCAATATCAATAATTTGATGCATTCCAAAAAAGTTAATGAATACTTTGACTAATTTTAAATGGGCTCATTTATCATTATATCTAGAATGGCCAGGGGCGTTAGACCAAAAACCAATTGAACAATTATATTAAACTTAAAACATTTTATAATTGTATCAAATAGATTCCCACCCCCACAAAAAAATTAAATATATTTTAAAAAATAAATAAAGGATATTCCGTAACATTTTGAATTAAAATATTGTCCATGATTTACTTTTATATGTATAACTCTTGTAGGCGTTCTCTCAATACAAAACCTTGTACACAATAATCCTCTGAAGAATTTTGTTTCAATAAAAACATCTTTAATATTTATACTTTGTACAAAAAATATAATTTGAGGTTATAAAACGTGGAATCCTGAGGCATACACACATTCCGTACTTCCACCACGGAAGTTCTCTGACAACTCATCTCCCAACCTTCTTAGCCAATGGGAACGACTTTTCTTCCCGTGCTTTCACTCACGTGACCTCTCCGTCATACAGAACGCGATACACTCGTGATGCATACGTGACATTCACCCCCATCCTTCAAGAAAAAATGTTTATGAAATACAAAATTTGCTGTTCTTAGTAAAATCAAATGAATCTATATCTATATTCAAATATTTATCATCAATGAACATTCATTGCCTTACACACAACATCTAAACATAAAATCAAGAGAAAAAATTATGTAGGACTTCAACAGTCTACCTGTACTGAAAAAATGAAAATGGAAATTTTAAACACATCTGTAATTTTGTGTAATGAAAATACTTTTAACAATCAATAGTATTAAAATTAACTAATAATCCAGTGGAATTCAAACACTGTTCCTTGTCTATTGTTCAGCGAATAAAAATATTAATATTATTACAGTCTCTGGTTGTATCATTTAGGAATTCACAGAATAATATTAATACAGTCTCTGGTTTTATAATTTAGGAATTCACAGAATGTTTTTTTAATACAGTCTCTGGTTTTATCATTGAGGGAATTCACAGAATGTCTTTATTTATTGTCATTCTACTTAATATGTCTGCAACCACATTGTCCTTTCCCTTCACAGGTTTAATGTCAAATTTGTAGTTGGCTAATAGCATAGCCTAGTTCAAGAATAGTCATTCTTCAGTTGACGAGTATGAATTCAAATCGATGGGCTTTCAATGTTTCTTCAGACTGTTAAATGTTCAATAATTCACCAACCACGACCACGATTATGTCCATTCACAATATCAATTCCAGCATCTTGAATAAGTTGCTTAGCTTTTGAGATGTCATTTTTGCTTCCAGATAATTCAATAGAATTTCGACCAGATGAGTCACTGTCAGTAGAAAGCTTTATCTGAAAATCATTGTCTTTATCTATGTCTTTGATTCTGCTTAATAAACAACCAATTGTTCTTCCTACTTCAGATGATTCCACACGAATGGTTTCAGATTCACTAGTACCATCTTTATCTCTGCTACTATGGCCTTCATCCCTTTTGCCATATACGTGATTGTCAATAGTGGCTACAGTGTCACTAGTTCTTATTTCTTCTCGATTCAACTTTATTCTATCATCCATGTCTTGGTTTTTCATTCTTTCTCCATGGTTGATCAAAATTTCTTATTCTGGAATCAAAACTATATCTGCCTCTCCATGATCTTCTGCTTTGATTATAATCTCTATATATGGAATTATGATTATATCTGTCTCTCCATGATTGTCTACCTTGATCATAATCTCTTTGTCTGGAATTATGATTATATTTTTCTTTCCATGCTTGTCTAGCTTTGTTTTCAAAGTGATCTTGTCTTGATTTTTCTTCTGTTTTCTTTCTTATAGGGCTGCCATTAGGTGACACCCTATTTGGTTGTCCTTTATTGTGGTAACACTGCTTCGCCATATGTCCTGGCTTGTTACAGTACCAGCAAATAGTTTGTCTGTTGCCTTGGTTTGGCAGACTCTGGTTTCTCATACCTTGTCTTTTTTCTTGACTTTTTAATTTGTATTGCTGCAAAGATATCTTGTCTCTTATCCATTTCCACATTTGGATGAGAGTCTTTGAATGTGCGTAATGCATTTGTTAGCTCTGCTTGAGTACGAACTTTCTTATCAGTTAAATATGTGAATAGAGTTGGTGTTGCATTTTCTAAAAACTTGTCAATTAACACCATGTCTAGTATGGCCTTTGGATTGCTCGTATCTATTGCTGTAAGTTCCAGCCATTTTGTTAATTTAACTTGTGCTTCATGCACTATGATCTGTGGATCTTTGTCCATCTTGATTCTCATTTCATGAAATTCTTTTCTATAATCATTTTCTGACTTTCCGAAATGACATAGAAGTGCCTTTTTTGACATTTTTATATATGCTTTTGTCTTCTTTGGCTATACTGTTGTAAGCTTCAAATGCTTCTCCAGTTAGTTGAGTCATCAATTGTGCTGGCCAATCTTCTTCATTATAACCCTTTCATGGCCATTATGGATTCAAAATAATCCAGATAAACATCCATTTTTTCTTTCTGGCTATCATATTTTCTAACTTTGATAGTGTCCTTTGGTGCTGACTTTCTATTTGTGTCATTACCAGGATTGTGGCCTCTACTCTCTAGCTAAACAATTTGTAATTTTAAGTTGTCATTTTTAATTTGTTCAAGTTCTCTTCTTGCAGCTCTTTCTTCTCTTTCAATGATTTGTTTTTGCCTCTCTTTTTCATCAGCAATTCTTTGATTTTCTTTTTCTTCAGCTTTTCTTAGCTTCTCCTTTTCTTCAGCAATTCTTTGATTTTATTTTCTTCAGCTATTCTTAGCTTTTCTGCTTCTTTAGCTATTTTTACTTTTTCTTCAATGAAATCTCTCATTTCTTTTCCACTTAGTCCGATCTCTTTAGCTATGGCAGTGAATTCTTTGTAGTAATCCATGTTTTGTTATATGGAATAATATGAGTCAAGCAATTCGGTAAGGAATGTAGGTATTTATTTTGTTAAGGTATAAATTCTCCAAATGAAAAAATCTTGATTTCAAAATGTTAAGTCCAAATAAGTGACACGTCTAAACCATGAAATTTAGTTTTGACAAGATGAGACAACAAAGCATCCTCACACGGGATCTTTAAATTATACTTTATATATACGCTCCCTCAGATTGACAAAACACATCCGATGGTCCAAAGTCAGTTTTTGAATAAAAGTCACTTAGTCAAAATTTCCTATTTTCGAGTAGTTTTTAAACAATTTAGTTCACTCCATTAATCCAAAATTGCAATTATCAAACTCTTCACACAATGAATGGATACGACTTAAGTTCCTTAATTTATAATTCACACTGACACAGTTGTTAATAGTCCATAGCTTTCCAAGTTCAATGTTATGTTTACAAATATTTCCTGGAATCAACTAACATCAGTGAGCTGCTGACGTAGTTTACTGTGTGTTACCATACAGTAAGCCTGTGCGACCCAGATTCCGGTACTGTGTATATTTAGAACCAACGTGCTTGCTGACGTAACGACCTACCAACTCTCGGTGGTGTATGTGTGCTGTAGTACGCTTGAACTGAGTTGACTGTGTAACTGTCAGGTTATAACCAAATAAGCTGACCCAGTTTTATACAGCACACGCTGTAGACACGTGCATTTAGGCCGCCATCTTGAAATATTCGTGTATCAAATATTTCATTGAAACACAAAAGTTTATTCACAGCTTCTTACGAACTTGAATATTAACAAAATACGATAGCTGCTAATATTTCTTCTTTTAATGAATACTTTCCTTTTTGAAATATCACAATACTGGTGACTTACACGAACCTCACTTTCTAAAATTTCTTGTACTGTGTTCACTTAGGACTTTACTTACTGACACCATGTAACTGATTTGCTTATTAATATGTAGTATAATTCTTGTAGGCGTTCTCTCAATACAAAAAGTTGTACACAATAATCCTCTGAAGAACTTTGTTTCAATAAAACAACATTTAATATTTATACTTTGTACAAGAAATATAATTTGAGGTTATACAACGTGGAATCCTGAGGCACACACACATTCCGTCCTTCCACCACGGAAGTTCTCTGACAACTCATCTCCCAACCTTCTTAGCCAATGGGAACGACTCTTTCTTCCCGCGCTTTCACTCACGTGACCTCTCCGTCATACAGCACGCGATACACTCGTGATGCATGCGTGACAATATCTACACATCATCCTGTCCAGATCATTTTTAGACACTTGTCATGTTTGTAAAAGTCACCAGTTGCATTTTCGAGGCTAACGACGCTCCCCCAAATCCTCGAGTCATGCGGGCAGGACATCGAGTCGGGGGGGGGGCGGGTTACGCACACATACACTTGTATATTTTGGGGTAACGGGAAAAAAGGTATCCGACTCCTCCTGTAAGAGAAACAAATGTAGCTGCGATTACATTACAAATGCTTTGATTTCAACATCAAACGACGCAGAGTAACAATTTCATACGTTCTCTTGTGGGTTCTCAAACTTAAAGATTATAATTTAATTTAATTTTCATTTGTTGATAATTTACGCAAAACGGCGTCTGATGGCCTACCAACCGACACTTTGAGAAGCACTGGTGGTATCTTATCTTATCTATACAGACGCTCCTTCTATGCAGAAGATAGTTGCGTCCACAGACCCTGACAGATGATCTGTTGGCAAGTGATGCAGCGTTCACAGGCCACGGCTTTGTGGGTTCCACGCATTACCCAGCCGCCTAACTACGTGTAGTGTTAGGTACCCATTCGGAGCGGGGTAACTCAGGGACGCCCTAGGCCCCGGGAACAAACCCTAGCCTTCACACGGATTCGAACCCGTGACCATCGGTACGACAGTCCAGTGCGCTGCCACTCGACCACCGAAAAAAAAATAAACAAGTCATTACATAAATTGTAAGCGACCAAATATTTCAGTTGGAGTTTTATTTAAAGTTAACCTTTTGATGTGACGTCATATTTCTTCAACCTCCCTCACCCCCTCGTAACACATAGTCACAAAAGTGTGACCCCCTCCCCCCTAGCTGCGTGACGTCATTTATGGACGGCCCCTATGATTATGACATTTTATTTTTAAAATGACGTTGCTTAATTTCAAATAAATGCATTTGATCTTTTTTAATGCTAGTGATGCAAAATCAATAAGTATTATTAATGTATTACATACGTTAATTAGCTGGAACAAAAGTAAAATCAGATAAATAATAAACAGGGGGCAACTTTTTAGGTATTAAAGGATAACTATTTATTAGAAAAAGATAACCACCTGAGTTTAGTAAATAGGGGCATACACTACTGAGTAAATATTAAAAGAAAAATGAGCATAACTGGGGATTCTTTTCATATCAATACATTAAAATGTATCAATAGAAAAGGGTGCAGGAACTTCAACTAACCAATCACATGACTTCACGACGAGCACATTATGACCCGGTCCAAGGGTAAGAAACAGAGATAATGTCATCGTGTTAGCGTAGCAACAAGTCAGAGAAGATCGTGGGATGCATGTTACAACACTTTACCCATTAGCACCAAAGACATCTTTCCGCTACGGCCGCCGTATAAATACATACAAATTTGTATGTGCCTATGTGCTTTAGTTTAATATTTAATTCTTTCAACTTAAATTCGGAATTTGGTATGTGTTCTATTCCCAGTAGTAAAACCAAACTCTAAATTTCAATTATCCTTATCCGAATTCTGATGTCAATTTATTATCACCAGAACAAGAAAAATTAGTATGAAATAAACATAACGAATGACCCTCGCTGGGGTCAACCAATCACAGTTATGGTTGGCATGTGCAGTGTCTTAAAAAATGGGGGGTACATGTTTCGAGACCAACAATGCATCTTCCGTTCGCTTGCGTGGTTCCTTCACTGAATAAAATGTAGTTCGTAGTTTAGTTGTTATCACGTCCGCCTTACATGCGGCAGGTCCTGAGTTCAAGTCGCAGCGGAAACATTATAATTTTATTTTAATGTTTGTGCCCGTTCTTGTCCCACTTTTTCGAGAACATGTCTTACCCTTGCTGTGGTCGGCATATAACATTTTATATGTCGACAAGTGATGATAGTAAAGGGTGGCGGCGGGGGAAGGTAACATCAACCGCAGTGAGCATATCTCAAGACTAAAAATGCGTCAGCGACGTTTTCTCACTTTGATTTTATTTCTTCGTTCTGCTGTTTGTGTCCGATCTTCCCCCTCCCCGTTCTTTGCACTTTCTATGACGAGCCAGTCTGCGCTGTATGCTACGCCACGGATCGCATCTAGGTTGTTGTATGTTTAGGCGTAAAGAATAATATTATGTTATAAACACATTTAATTTTGAAAAAAAATAGTTTAATGAAAATTAAATTATTTCTTAGGACTAATATATAAATATATATATATATATATATATATATATATATATATATATATATATATATATATATATATATATATATTAAAAATTCATATAAGTGTTTTCGTTTCTGCCAATTTGTTCTTCATCACTACTTATATGAATAAAATCACAGGAAGGAATTTTCTTGACATAACTTAAATGAAAGGCTTTAATTCTTAGCATTATTTTTAGTTAAAATTTTAATTTTATAATTAATTTTAAAAATGCATTAACCGATGCAAATTGTAGTTACAAGACTGCAACGGAGTTTTGTTATCCTGATTTTTTAAATAAAAAATGAAAAGCATTGAAAACAAAAATCGTCATGATTTTAATTTTTAGCGAATATCCAAATTGTTCTTTAGGAAAGATTATTTGTGCCGTCTCACTTTCCCCATTTCGTTATATAATTTATTAGCTAATAAATGAGAGAAAAAACAACAAAAGACCCAGCTTATCTGCCTTTATATTATTTTATGTCTTTGTAATAGAAAGATGAGACATTAAAACAAAATAGATTATGGTGTCAAAACTAAAAGATTGTGTCTCACGGGGTAATATTACTAATATTTAACGACGTGGTATAATTTGAGTACTTTTTTTAATTTTTAAATTGTACGTGTGAAAACTTATTACTAAAGACGAAAACAAAATACAGTTAACAGTGTAAAAATAGAGTTAGCAGTGTGAAATAAAACAAACCCGTAAAAACAAAGTTTTTGACTATAAATCCCTTATATATGAGACATAACTAAAAGTATTGATTTTTTTCAAACGCTACAAACATTGACAGACTGACACCGAGTGATGTCCCTTGTCTTTAATACATGGGGGTGGGACGTGAGGGGGTGTCGGCACGACGGTTGGCGTCAACTCAAACTCACGTGGAAGTGAAAGAAAAAAACAATAACAAACCGTGAATTTGAATTACAAACGTTAGATAAGGATAAACTAAAAATGCATTTATTTAATTACGTTACAATCGATCGATCTAAAATTTTGATACGATGCATTGTTAGGTGAGACGGGCTGGTGTGCCAAATTTCAGCTCGATCGGATGACGGTTAGTGGGTCATTTTTTACTTTTGTTTTTCCGCCCGCCCATGAGATGACGACAGAGACGGCCGCGAAGTTAATATAAGGGATTTAAAAACAATAACAAACCGTGAATTTGAATTACATAGCTCATATAAGGATAAACTAAAAATGCATTAATTTAATTACGGTACGATCGATCGATCTGAAATTTTCATACAATGCATTGTTAGGTGAGTCGGGTCCGTGTGCGAAATTTCAGCTCGATCGGATCACTGCAAGTGGGTCGTTTTTTGACTTTTCTTTTTCCGCCCGCCCAGCCCAAGACAGAGATGATGAGATGACGACAGAGACGGCCGCGAAGTTAATATAAGGGATTTAAAAATACGTTTGAGCAATAGAAATTGTTTAGGGGGGGAAGTTTTGTGAGTACACGTTTCCAATAATTAAACAAATGATATTTGTGAAAAACGAGTAATGTAAAATGATTCGTCGTTTATTTAATAAGTGTGTATTATAATCTGATGCCCTATTTTGTGTTTTCGCGGCTTTGTAGGCTTGCATGTGTGTGTGTGTATGAGCGCTTGAGCATGTTTATTAGTATTTCTGTTGGTGATATTTGTAAACTATATTTAAGAAATGTGATTTTTTTAAGTCTGAAATTAGTAGCCTATTAAAATACTACATGCATTTATCTTTCTCTTCTATTTATTTTCTTTTTAAAAAAATAAACTAGTGTCAGTGTTATCTTTAATGTAACCCATTAATAGTAATTACGTTTAATATTTTGTTTAATTCTAAATAATAAAGGCATCATACTAATATTTTAAATGTTTAAAGTGTATTGCTTACATTGACAAAAAACGTATGTTACATTTTTAAGGTAGTAGTAGAAAATTATATACTTAAAATGTTATTTCACGCGTTAAATAGTCGACACAAGAGTATACCAGTGAAGTATAAATATGTAGTTAAGGATTTTTTGTAAACAAATTCAACTGCTGGGATAGAAACGTGCAGGTGTGTTATTTTGGGACATAGTAAAAAATATAAATACTAAAACCGGACAGTTTCCTCAAATTTGAACTAAATTAAATTAAAAAAAAATTGCAAGAAAATGCATTTCATTAATGGGATACTGCAATATTAAAGTTATCAAATTATTTTTTCACTTATTATTAAATGTTCAAAACGTGTTGCTTATATTGAAATTCCTCTAATTTACATTTAAAGGGTATTAATAAAAAAATTAAATACTAAATTGTATTGCATTTGACAATAATTGGCAGAATCAAAAATAAATCAGATTAATCATAAGTGAGTTACATTGTTTTGGGTAGTTAAGGGTTTTCAATAAACATAAACTGAGTTGAGCAGGTTGTAGGGCTTTGAAACAACTGTTAGGAAAACGAAACAATTACTCTCGACGCTTTTACATAAACTTGATTGCATAAAATTAAATTCATAAATAACAAAAGGCTCACGGATCTGTATTTTGTGTATGCTGCAATTTATTATTTCTGAAAATAAGGGAAATTATTTGTTTTTTAATAAATAAAAAGTATACATAACTGTCAATTTATATTGAAAATAATATTTTTAAGAATAATTACTTTCCTCCCATGATTAATTTACTTGAAGTTTTCAGCTATAAACTGTTTGACACGATATTTCCACTTTAGCATTTATTTAAACAGAGAAAAATATGTTCATATTAAAACGAAAATTAATGAATTATTTTAAACAAATGCTTAGAGTTTAATAATGGGAATGAAAGACTGTAACAAAATAGTAACATATGCATTTATAAAACAAAATATATCATTTTCATTTGGATAGTCTCAAATTTAAAAAAAAATTAAAAAGAAAAAAATTGTATCAAAAAGCAATTTTAAAAGTTTTATTTCTATACTTTTGATGTTAAGGCTAACAAGACCTAAGATAGTGGAAACATGGAAATTCTTGAAAGTAAGTTTATGTTTTGAATTCATAGATACAATACAACTAGAGGATAGGAGTTTAAAATGTTGTTTTTTTAAAGTTATAAATATATTTTTGTTTCATTTATTTGAACAGGAATTTATGAAAAGTTCCTAATAATGACAACATTAGTATTTTTGTAAAAGGAAAACCAAGAGATGACTTTTATTTTCATTTAATTTCAAAATGATGAAAAAATTAAACTATAAATAAAGTATAAGACATTTTACGTAATGGCTGAAGATCTATATGTATGCAGCATTTATATTCTCATATATTTCTAATGTGTAAAATAACATAATATTTTAGCTTGGCCAAACGAAGAGGCAGTGCTATCTGACACCGTTACCTTTGTATGTAATGAAGAAAAGGCATTTCTAGAAACATATGAAAATGTGAGTTTTTAAAAAATATATTATCAGAATATTCAGGATAAAACACTTTTAAACAACTAGTTCCAGCTTAATTAAATTTCTGTTTTTTTTTCCTCTTCTTTCTTTGCTTTGAATAATAAAAATATTTATACATCCATTTTCCCAGATAATATTAAGGATAACGAAGAATAAAATAATACAACCTATATTACACTTAATAAGTACCTGATTGCAGACCTTATATGTGTTTATGAAAGTTTGTTTCAGGATTTCGTGTACACGAAAATAACGTTAAATGTATTTTTACAAATATTTTTAAAAATAATTTTCAAAAGTAAGTTTTATTGACATTGTTTTTTCTTCCTCCCTAGCCGTTAGTGTACCCAATGAAAAATAAAATTAGAGGTAATGTTGTCGTTATTAACAACAAAAAGTTTTCGGAACTTACACAAAGAGTTGGAACTGAACATGACAGTAAAAAAATCAATTCAATATTCAGTCAATTTGGATTTAATGTTATCATCTACAACAATCTAACATGTAAGGTAAGTTATTACAAAGTTTTGCACAGGCTATGAATAATCCTGAAATTTAAATAGCATGAATTTATATTTAGCTTGCCTACGTTTCTTCTGCCATTTAAAATTATCTGAACTATGTAATAATTTGTTATAATTTGTATTTTTTAATAATTAAAATAATAAACACTTATCAAAAGAATTTTATTTTCTATTTGTAATAGTCTTATTAAAACAAAACAAAAAAAATTATAGAAATAAAAGGTTTAACAATTGTAATTTAAGAAGTCTTTTATGTTTATACATTTGTATCGTAATAAAATCGCCTGCTTTTCTAATATAGGAAATGGAGTCCACTTTGCAAAGGGAATCAGAAAATGATTACAGTAATCACGACTGTTTTATACTTTTCATTTTGAGCCATGGTAAAGAAAACAAAGTGTATGGTACTGATGGAAAACCATATGTACAAAAAGATGGAAAGAAAGATACAGAAAAGGATGAAAAAAGAGATGACAGCAATGCTTTATCTATTTCTTTTATAAAAAAGATTTTTTCAAAAACAAAAACATTGCTAGATAAGCCAAAGTTATTTTTCATTCAAGCATGCCAAGGAAGTAAGTTTAATAAATGTTATTATTATTATAAATATACATGTTTCTTATATCTATGTCTATTCTTAAAACGTATATTTTGAAATGTCCACTCTAAGCAATTGTAAAGAAAATCAGTAATAAAAAAGTGATAGTGAACAGCAAAACAAATGTCTATATTTTACATTGTTTTACAATTTCTTTATTTCACCGTCTTTTGGACCTTATAACTTTTTTTATTTTAGGAAAATGTATAATTAGTTACAAAATGTAGTAAAATGGATGAAAACTCTAAATAATTTTAGAAGTGTTCCGTCAAATGTTGTCATAGAAATTAAATATCACTAGTGCAAATTTTCAGTCTGCACCCATTTAGAAAGGATACATAAATGTAAAAAGACAATTTTATTTGATATTTTTCGAAGTAAATAATAAATATCCTAAGATATATCAAATTTTCATGGAAAGTAAGTATTAGCATATAATCATGATCTGTTCTGAGATAAGAGTGTTATCTCAAAGATCATATTTTCCATAATATAATAAAAATATTTTTTTTAACAAGAGGGTAATTTTTTTCAAATATTGTCCTATGTGATCTTTAAAAATTATTCATTAAATCATCATCACATTGCCTGTCGTCCCATCTGGGGCATAGGCAACAAACAAAGGCTCTCAAGGCATCCCGACCCTCTGCCAGTCTCTCGAACTGTCCCCAACTGTACCCACTCTTTTTGGTGTCTGCCTCCAAGTCTTCTCCAAGTCCTTCTGGGTCGACCTGTTTTTCTCTTGCCCCGGGGTTCAAAGTGATGACTTTCTTGTTGTACTAGTTGTAGGCTTCCTGAGGGTGTGGCCAATCCATATCCATATATGCTGGCATATTATATCTTCCATTGGTTCTTTTGAGTGCGCTGGCAGAGGTCCTCGTTGGTGATGACGTTGGGCCAGCGGATTTGGAGAATCATTCCGAGACACGAGTTAATAAATGTTTGTAACTTTTTTTAAATTGCTGCTGTTTTTTCGCCTTGTGTCGGCCAACTATAGCAAAACAAGCTTCACCGTGGTGTTGAATATCTTGATCTTGGTCTGGAGGTTTAAATTGTTGCAGCTCAAGACTTTTTTAGCTAGTTAAATGATGTTCTCTCTTTGCCAATTCTCATTCTTATGTCGGCTTCTGTCCCTCCTGTATGCCCCTGAGGCTATAAAGGTATGCAAAGCTATCCATCTCCTCAAAATTAGTTCTTTTCAGTACTATAGGGGTGCTTCTTGATGTATTTATTTTAAGAACTTTTCTTTCTTCCTCTATGGATTTTAAGGCCAGCGGAAGCGGAGAACTGTGCTGCGTAGTTGGTTTTCTCATTCATCTGTTGCTGTGTGTGTGATATTAGGGCCAGATCATCCGCAAAATCTAGGTCATTAAGCTGTTTCCATAGTGTCCACTGCATACCATTTCTCTTCGGCTCTGTAGAAATTTTCATTATCCAGCCAATGGTTAGCAATAATAGGAAGGTAAGAGCAGACACAGGTCTGTACTCCAACAGATTTTTGTTTGCCATAAAAATTCTACATCACAGTCCTTAATAAGAAGCATTAATTATATATGTCAATTGTTGTGGTACTCAATAGTGTCTTAGCAACAGAGTTGGCCTGCAAACACTATCGAAAGCCTTCTCATAGTCGATAAAGTTAATGTATAGTGGCAAGTCCCACTCCTTGAATTGTTCCAATAAAATTCTCAGTGTAGCATTCTGGTCAGTGCATGATCTATCCTTTCTAAACCCTGATGTTTGATCTCTAAGGGGGTGTATATTGCCTCCCTCATTCTTTTGATCAGCACTCTGTTAAATACTTTGCTTAGTATGAATAGCAGAGTTATTCCTCTATAGTTGGAGCAAGAGCTAAGATATGATTTCGTCGGGAGCTTAATGAGATGTCCTTCTTTCCACTCCGTCGGAATCTTTTATTCCTCCCATATTTTCTTGAACAGTTGTGTAGCATTTCAGTGCTAGTCGTAATATCTGCTGACAAGGCTTCTGCTGGTATTCTGTCTGGACCTGCCGCTTTGCCTTTCTTTAGTTTCTTAATTGCTCTGCTTATCTCTTGTTTTGTGGGTGAGCTGCAATCTATTTCTAGATCTTGTTCCATAGGCACTATGTTGAGTGTGTATGGTGGGGCTGGTCAGTCGAGGAGTTCTTCAAAATGCTATATGCATCTTTTTTCTGGCCCTCTTCAACAGGATCTTACATGTGCTCTCTAAATGGAACCGTCAGCCTAGGAATCTGCTCTACCTACAATAATTTTATTACGCATATTTTAAAGAATTGCCTTAATCATATTGCGACTTACGCCAGTGAAAATTTTTTTCTTCAAATTCCTCAAAATGGAGAGGAGAGCAAGGCTGTCTCTTTTTGCTCACATAAGAACATGTATTGCAAAGTTTACGGTTAAAATCTTTTGTGTCGATGTGTACGTCAATTTTAGAAAGGTGAATCTAAAGAGCATATCCACAAAGCTTACACTCTCCTTCTTTGGAAAGCAAAAGAGGAGGGTTTTTTTTTCAAAAAATTCTTGTTTACAGGGTCCAACTTTTTTATTTTACTGTATTTTTCAGAAGGTTTTACTGATGAAAAGTGTAAACAAAATTAAAGCGACCATAATGATCAGAAAAAAAATATTTAACATATCCTGTCTTGACAAAACTTTTATTCGATTGACAGATACTGTTTAAATTAATTTATACTATCAACTGCGTATAAAAGAAACCAACATTTCAATTTATGAAACATTGCCCTATCACTACTGATTCTTTTAGAAAGAAATTGAGTTGCTGGAATATTGGTTATGTATACTATTTTTATAAAAATAAATACATTTTAGTTCATGTGTTAAATACTTTTACTCAAGTAATAAAAGTTACATACGAGTTCAAAAATATTCATTTGATTGTAAATCATTCATAATACGTACATGGCTTTTTGTAACACAACGCATGATAACATATTTGTATCCAATAAATGCAATGCTCTTTTGAATAGGTTCAAAGGACAAGGGTATAACAGTTGAGCTAAAAGCTGGCAGAAATCTCCGGCTGAAAAGTTATGTATCAAGTCAGAAGACTGAAAAGTGTGATGCACCTAAAGATTATGATGAAAATCCTAGTATTGAGTCAAGTGAGGACGAGGAGGAGGAAGCGGATTTGAGCATGCCAAATGGATCTGACATTTTTGTGTCAACATCCAGTATTGAAGGTAGTTCATTACAAACATATTGAAATTTTTAGAACTTATTACAACTTAAATAAACACGTATTCTTGAAGCTTCAGAACACTCTCTTGAAGCTTTGACTAACACCTGGGAAATGTATCCCATCGGATGAGCAGTGTCATACAACATTGTATGAGCATATGACTTGCTCGCCACCTTAACCTCCCCGGTAATATCTAGTTTGGCGCACGAAGACAAAAAGTCGTACCGTTGTTTCTGAGGCTAGGCTACAGTGGTTCTGGTTTTGTCAAATAAATCCACGCTCCTACAAAATCTCCCCCAGGAGTTTTTTTTTACATCCTCCGGCAGAAAAGATTTTCATCCATATTAAAAAAAGAGTCTCTCCTACCCTGTAGAATAATGTATCCCCCAAAATAAATCTGCTCCCATGATACTTTAAATACAACACACATTTATCAATGAAATACACAAGAGGGGAATAGTCATACATGTTTACTTTAATACTGTTTATGGTACTGGAGTAGCTATAAAATATTTAAGGACAGGTTGAGGATTACACCACTTAACACCATCTCATGGGCTTGATTAATGTTCATGTTTTGTGTATAAAGAATGGCCTCTTGTTGTTGTTTTCTTTTGAGAGTCGAAAATTCTTAAGTTGTTGCTGCTATTCGTAGAAACGGTAAAGTGACATTATCTCTTTGTATTTGTGGAAAAAAAACATTAGTTATGTGTGCTATTACTTGATACAGTAACGCCACACAATCTCCAAATCTCCCAATTATAAACCTGCATTTAAAAATATAACATTGGCTATAGCAAAGGAGGGCATGTAGAATAAAAAACAGTTGTTTTTTACACGATCGTGGATGGTATTATAAAAAAATATTCAAATACATCAAGAAAGGTGATTCAGGTTTTTATGACAGTACTTAAAATATAAAAAGAGGCAAAACCTTGGAAAATGAGGCGGGTGGTGGGAGGGTCCTCCAAATATATTAAAATTTATTTAGAAGTATAGACTGAAAAACTATTTACCAAACAGTACAATTTTGCTACGATTTTTTTTCAATATGTAATCAAGGGTACTAGTTGCGAAAGGATCTTCTCCGAATCGAAGTTGATAAAAAATAATATTTCTTTCACAGTGAGTGATTTAATACTATAAAATGTTGTATAGAACAAAGAAATTAAAAATAATTTTAATTTTAAGAGCATTACACACGATTCTTCCAGTATGAAATTTAGAAGAGTAAATATATACAAATATAAGTGTACTATTCGTTTATCCAAGAGAATTTTAAGTATATATTTATGTACATAAAACATATTTGAAGTAAATGTTTTTTGTAAAAAATAAAAAGAGGTAAAAAAAGATTTTTAACAACCTCCTTTTTATAAGTGGCATAAAAAGAGGAAATAAATTAAAACTCATAAGTTCGTGTACTTTGGCTTAATATGACTAAAAGCGTGGTAAAAGTGATAAAATGAGTGAACTACATATGTAAAACCTCATAAGCACCTGCCACACGTTTTTAGTTATAATAAATAACTGTACTTTTTTTTTATAAGTTTTAATTTATTTTCTTCATTTTAGTCCACTTATAAATGAAGCCGTGTTTTTTTAAAATCTTTTTTTTACCTCTATTTATTTTATTCTTTTTAGTTTAAGTGTATATGTTGAGATTTGTTGCTTCCTTTTGATTATGGATTATTGAAGTATTTATTATGTTCAATATTATACGCATCGCGCGACAAACATTTACAGACTGAACACGAGTGAACTCACCTTGCTGTTAAATACGGTGATGTGGTCAGCGATGGCTGGGCTGGACTCCCTTGACACGTGTAGCAGACGAATACAGATGCTTATATAGAGATAAACTAAAAATGCATTACTTTAATTACGGTACATTCGATCGAAATTAAATTTTGACACAGTTCATTGTCATCTAAGATCTATATGTGGTAAAATTTTGTGATCTCTAGTACCATCAGAAGTGGTTTAATTGTACAATTGGTAAATTTGAAAAAATTGCGGACAAACAGACAGACAGACACAAAAGCAAGTTAATAAAAACGTGGTAATAAAAATAAAGGTAAAAAAGGGTTTTTAAAAACCACGTTTGTATAAGTGGACTAAAATGAAGAAAATAATTTAAAACTTATAAGTTCAAGTACTTTGATTTAATATGACTAAAAACGTAGGGCGGGTGCTTATGAGGTTTAACATATGCAGCTCAATAATTCTCTCACTTATAGATCTCTCTTTTGCCTTCTAAATTATAAATCTTTAATTTTTATACCAAACATCAAAATGATTTCTCTACTGGACTAATTGGATTTCACCGCAGCTAAGGTTTTTTATTCTTTCGCTATATTCGTTTTATTAGTATACTTTTTTGTTCGTTGAGGAAGGCTCTTAGCCGAAACGTTCGCTGTTTTGTTACGTCCTGTTAGGCTAACTCATACCCTGTTTATATGTTATACATTTACCAACTTATGCGGGCTTCTTTATTGCTGCTTAATTTAAATATGTCTTCAAATGGTAAACAAAAACACATTTTGAAACCCATAAGTTGATGGACTTAGAAAGGGCGGCAAAGTGGAGACACCCCTGGGAAGCAACAGGTATATGAGAGTCACAGCAATAGGTGACAAAATGTTTAACAATAATTAATTTTAGTACTCGGCAACGAAATAGTTGACATTATAATTTTATTCGGTATAGAATTCCATGTATCTTATCAGCTTAAAATATATAAAAATAAAAATTGTATTTTTTAAAGTCATTATCTTGACAAACGTTTTTACAAGTATTATATTAATATAATGAAATTGGTCTAAAATTTACAGGTTATACTTCATGGCGTAATGAAAAATATGGAAGTTGGTACATTCAAGCCATTTGTTACATATTCAGAATGTACTCCAACAAGCATGAGATAAACCATTTGATGACTATGGTAAATGATTTTTTAAAGTTTTTTTTTAATATTTAATTTACTTTGCTGTTCCGCAAGGATTTGTGCGTACATTATTCTTTTTAAGAAAAGAAATTTGGGGCTATTAACAAATTTAATTTATTTGTACAAAACAAGGTTTGTTTCCAGTTTCAGTACAGTGCCGAAGAGATTTGTAAAAAAAAATTTCATTTAAAATCATTATAGAATACCTATTCCTATTTCAATATTTGGGATATCTTCTATTTAAATAGAAACTGAATGTATTTGGGCTTAAATTGATATGTATATATATATACTACTATGGCATACGTCCATCCTAAAGGGATGATGGCGTTTCCTCCTGCTCCTCTACCCCCCTCCCCTTTCTCCTGGCCCTTTTCTCCTCGCTCTTGACTATAAGGGAAGCTTCCGCGACTTGGATGCCCTCGCGTACTTTAGCCCGCCAGGAGGTGCGCTCCTCAGCAATGGTTTCCCACGTTTTATGGTCTATCTGCGCCAGACTCATGTCTTTCTTGCAGAAATCCTTGAAGCGAAAGCAGGGGCGTCCTCTCTTCCGCATACCAGTTGCCAGCTCACCGTAAAGCAGGGCTCTTGGAATGCGCTCCGAGTTCATCCTGCGGACATGTCCCAGCCACCGCAGGCGCCTCTCACTCAGGATTGAGTGCATGCTCAGCATATGACTCCTTCTGAGTACCTCGACATTCGTTATCTTGTCCTGCCACTTGATGTGCAGAATCCTGCGCAAGCATCGTAAGTGGAAGCTGTTGAGTTGCTTTGTTTGTTTGGCATAGGTCGTCCAGCACTCGCTGCCATAGAGGAGTGTGCTGAGCACGCAGGCCTCGTACACAGTGATTTTCGTCCTAGCAGTGAGCTGTGCATTGCTCCACACTCTTTGATTCAGCCTAGCCATTAATGATGAAGCCTTGCCGATTCTGGTTTCAATTTCCTTTTCCAGGGAGAGTGTGCTTGTGATGTTACTGCCAAGGTAGGTAAAATCATCGACGACATCCAAGGTGTTTCCCTCAATGGAGATTGCTGGGAAGCAGTCTGTTCCTTGTCTCATAATGTTGGTCTTTTTTAGGCTTATCGTTAGACCAAAATCCTTGCATGCCTCTGAGAACTTGTCGACCAAAAGTTGGAGACCTATCTCTGAATGTGAGGTAAGGGCTGCGTCATCCGCGAAGAGCAACTCTCTAATCAAAACATTTTCCACTTTTCTCTTTGCACGGAGACGGCTGATGTTGTACAGATTTCCATCCGCCCTGGTATGGATGTTTACACCCTCGAAACAGTCCTCGAATGCATGACGCAGTAGCATCAAGAAAAAGATACCGAAGAGTGTTGGAGGCAGTACACAGCCCTGTTTGACTCCGCTACAAACTGGGAAGGGTTCTGAGGTGGCACCATCGAAGAGCAATGTGCTGTGCATATTGGTGTGGAAGGACTCGATGATGGAGAGAAGCCGCGGCGGGCATCCTATTTTTTCCAATATACATAGCAGACCCTCGCGGCTGACCAGGTCTAATGCCTTTGTTAGATCTATGAAGGGAACGAAGAGGGCTTTCTGTTGCTCCCGACATTTCTCTTGTAGCTGACGGAGTGAGAAGATCATGTCCATTGTTGACCGGCCAGCCCGAAAACCGCATTGTGATTCTGGGTAGACATTATGTGCCAGAATTTGCAGGCGTGCAAGGATCACTCTGGCAAAGGCCTTTCCCACAATACTCAGTAAGGAGATACCACGATAATTATTGCAATCGCTGCGATCTCCTTTGTTCTTATAAAGCGTGACTATTTTGGCGTCACGCATGTCCTGTGGGATGTGACCGCGTTCCCAGCAATCGCATATGAGTTCGTGCAGAGGCTTCAGTAGTGCTGGCTGGCCGTGCTTAAGGACTTCTGCAGGAATGCCATCGTTGCCTGGGGCCTTCAGATGATCGATAGCCCTACCAAGCTCCTCTATTGACGGTGGAGCATCAAGCTGATCTAGAACTGGTAGATCTGGTATTCTTTCTATGGCAGAGTCAGATACTACATTCTGTGTCGCATAGAGTTCTAGATAGTGCTCAGTCCAGCGCCGCATCTGCTTGTCTCGTTCTGTGATCATCTCACCTGATTTTGTCTTGATTGGAGCTGACTTTGAAGTTGTGGGCCCAGTGGCCTTTTTTATGCCTTCGTACATTTGTTTAATATCTCCCTGATCAGCAGCAGATTGAATGCTTTTGGAAAAACATATATATATATATATATATATATATATATATATATATATATATATATATATATATATATATATTGTATAAAATGATTTGTAGGGATATTTCAGACGAATTAATATTGAGCATGGGATATCCGATTGTTCGGATTTTAATGTCAAATACGAAAAATAGTTATTACGAAAACATTTTTTTTTACATTTTAGATATAACATTTTTTTAAATTAAAAACTTTTACTAAGCTCCTTGAAATGGCTATTATTATTACTTTTTGTAATATAGGAAGTCTTTGTTATGTTCTTTTTGGCAAATAAAGTAGTTATTTTAAATTGAGTTATAAACACTGTGGCGGATTCATTGTCTAGGGAGGGATCGAGGTACGCCTTTGGCCACAGATATCAACCACACTGTACGTTAGAAATAGTTACCAACACTGGATTAATTTCAATGCAAGTTTAATAACATCATTTTCGAAATATATGAAAATACAGTTGACAACTTTCTAGATGGTTTCATATTAATCAAAGTCCCACACACCTGAATCAAACAACTTGTCCTCTACTCTGACTTCTCGCATGCCCTCTTACCACACACTCCTACGTGATCCAAGTTCACAAATCCGTCCACGTGAACTCGTGTTAACGCATGTGATCACACATTCTCTTAAATTTTTGCCCAGTCATTCTCAAGCCATAACATCCGACCATGACAAACACATCTTTTAAAAATTCGCTGCAACTACCTTATTATTGTCCAAAAGTGGGTGAAATTCCTTGTTATTGATCTGAAGCGATACGATTGTATTTAATTTTTGTCTAGCACGTCTAAACATTTTAAAACCCAGCAGATATGAACAGGAGCTAAGTCTGTCTGTAACTGTAAAGGACAAGGATCACCTTTCCTTGTTTTTGTCTGCTTTTATGTAATAACTCCCTTATATTAACTTTGAAATCTTGTCGTCATCTCTCTCTGTCTTTCGTTTGCGTAAGGGCGGAAAAACAAAAAAGTAAAAGAATGACACACTTTCCGTAATGCGCATAGACTTTTGTCACCTAACAATGCTTCGTATCAAAATGTCAGATCGATCGAATGTACCGTAATAAAATTAATGCATTTTTAGTTTATCTCTATAAAACTCAATGTAGCGTGTGTTGTTTGCAATCACGTGTCCCTTGCTTGAGTCACGCCAGCAATTGAATACCACACCCCCCCTCCCCCAGTTTTACAGCAGGGGGAGATCAGTCGGTTTCAGTCTGTAAATGTTTGTCGCGTTTGAACATAATCAATACTTTTAATTATGTCTCCTATATAACGGATTTATATTCAAAAACTTTGTTTTTGGGGTTGTTTAATTTATCTTTTATTTATTTATATGGGGTGGGGGGCTTAGTTTTCATTTTAGCTTTGCAACACATTTGTTGGGGTCACCAAAATTGTCTGCCCCTCTAGGAACTCTAGCACCTTGGAATTTTATTAAATAGAAATACATAAGTGGTCGATCTTATTTTGGTTTATGAAGTTCGGAGAAGTCCACGTCTTAACAAATGTGCAAGGCAATTTAAATATTTGGTATCCAAAAGCAAATTGTAATTGTTAGATTTAAGAGACATATGAAACAAAATCTGCAGTTTTATTTGAAAATAGATCTACAATAATTGAGCATCGTAAAACTGAATTTGGATATTGGATTTATGGATAGCTTCATAAAAATAATTTAGCCATTTTAAAAAGAGACAAATAATTAAAAGTACATTAAAATTGTTGGAATATAAACATCATCCTTAACTGTGTAGTTAGATCGTTCAACTATTTTCTCTTATTGCAAATTTTAAATTTGACACTTATGCAATAAACTAAATCGTTTCTATAAGGGGATTATAGTTTTATTTTTTAGCTTATTAGTTTTCTTTTTATTATAGTTCAATTAAAATTACGTGCTGTTTATACTTGAAAACTCACTTGTTTTTGGTAAGTTATATAGTATTATAAATCAAACTATTTTTATAACGTTCTATGCTAGTAACTTTCAATATGTTTATCAACTGTTTTAAATATTTTTCAGTATTTAAAACGGATTTATGTAGTATTATTAATTTTTTTCGTGAGTTTCTTTCTAATTTTTGAATTTTATATTCTTAATAGGTTAACGATTTGTTAGCGAAAGCTGAAACCAAAAAAGATGGTTTCAAACAAATTTCAGAAAATAAATCAACTTTACGAAAACAACTTTTCTTCTTTCCATTTTTCAATGAAACAATAGGTAATGAGCTTGATAATGCATTTTTTAAAATAATTTAAATATTTTAAGCCAAAAAATAAAATCATAGAAAGGAAAAACAAGAAATAATGACACGTGATATAAGAAGAATTAGCTTCTTTTTCTTATATCCGTGTCAATGTTTATTGTTTCCTTTTTTAAATTAAACAAAACTATTTTATGATATGTATGTCTTAAGATTCTAAATATAATATAATTACTGTCGTATAATTTTAATAATAAAGCTAAAATTTATAATTTTCATTACATAATTTCTTTGTGTATTTTTTTCCTTAAAACTCACCAGATTCATTTTCGGTTGGGGCTTAGCCACAGTCACTTTGGGGTGGGGAGGGGGTTCTTACAACGTTCCCTCGAAACCCCTAGTCATTTAGGCATGACCTCGCAGGTTAAGCGGTAACGTCAACATAAATATTTATATTTTATGTTAATGGGGGGGGGGAAGTTTGCCGACTCCTGTTGCTCATAAATATGTGTATATCTCTCTCTCTCTCTCTCTCTCTATATATATATATATATATATATATATATATGAGTGTGTGTGTGTGTGTGTCTTGTGTACGTGCGTTTATGTGTGTTTGTGTTGGTGTGTCCATAAGAATATGCTTTTATTTCCATAAGAACAAAAAGATGCAGTAATATATTTACGTTGAGATACTCATAATTTATAACCATGGTGTATTCTTTGTTTATTTTATTCCTTGATATACTATAATTTTTTCTACAGTGAGTGTTAAGTATTTTCAAACATAATTTCACAATAAATAAATTATTATTGTGTATCATTGTCATGCTGTTTTAATTTTACATTTATTAAAGGGTTTTTAAAAATCCTTGAATAAATTTACGGTATGCCTTAAGCACCCTTGCTCTTATTAAATTGTATAACTCGTGTAGGTGGAAAATGTTATTTCAATATTTTGTATCTCATGGGAAAACATGCGTGCCATTTAAAATATCTTTAAAAATATGTTGTTAATGTTAATGGCAATATTTATTTTTCAGTGGAAATAATTTACAGATATCAACGACTAGAACAAAAAGGAAAACATGAAACAGATTATTTACAATTCCATCATCTGAAATTGGGTATATATTTTATTTTTAAAATGTGTATACAATATTCAATGCCATGAAAATGTTATAAAACACGTTGCTTTACTTTTATATTCAACAGAAAATAAGTAGCAGCTTGATATAAGTATTCGAGGGATATCGCTCTTTCTTGCTATAAAGAATAAATAAATTATTTTTCAGAAATCCCAAATAAGTATATATATATATTATTTTAATTGTAAGAAGTTATGTACTACCGAAAGTTAAGGATAAATTAAATTTTACTCTTCAATTTCAACATGGCGATTTTTGTTTTAATGCTGCCTATGTATCTCCTTCAAATTATCTTTGAAAATATGCTCTTAACTTTATTTTTAGTTTTATAATTTATACCTTAATTCCGTATCCATTCCCAGCCTTAAAAATTCATATAATTTCAAGGAGTTTATTTATGACAGTAATTTTACAATACCTATTTAAATTTAATTTTTTATGTGCGATTAACGTAAAATATAATGTGAATTGATATATTGATCAACAGTTTCTTTTGAAGAAGAGTGTGATCATCAAACGATAGCAGAGGAAACGTTAAGGCATGAAATAGGTATTGGTTTTATTTTTATCCAAAAACAAATATTTATAAATAATTGTACACAATTTTATGATTAGATTAAAGAATTTGAAAATAAAACAACAACAACAACATTAATATCCTTCTTAAAATAATTCAAAATATTTTTAATTATTAGTTGTGAAAGAACTTCCTGAAGAAATTTATAATTTTATTTGTTTAAAACCTATATTGTAGTAAGTGTAGCATTTATTCCGTTATATTGGTGCGTACTGTAGCCCTTATAATTGATCTAATGGTGTGCTGTTCATAATTTACAATGAAAAAAATTAATGATAGAAATTCTTGTCCGCTGCAGCAATCGAAAGACGTTTTTTAACAATATAATTTTTAAAGTATTATTATTTTATTAAAAAAATGAATAGTTATCATTTTGTTTAATATTTTAAAATTATATAATTCTCATTCTTCTCAGTATTTGGTTTTCATGATCAAATATTTCATCACTATGGCTCCTTTGATTTTCCCTTTAAAGTGTAAGGTACCCATTAGAGGTAGTGGGACACTTGGGCACCTTAATATCACGAGGAGAATTCTAAGCCTCCATACTATGGCAATCAAGACTTTATATAATATATTCCTTTATGATCCATCCAGTAACAAAGAAGCAAAAGTGTAAATTATTTTTAAAATTTTAGATAATGATAAGGAAAATGACATTTTCGGTCGTCGACCCAAACAAGTGATATTTTAAAAACTTTTTAAGCCCAAATTATTTTCGGTAGTGTACTCAACAAACTTATTAAGTTTACTGACGATCAGATAGCGAAAATTATGCAGCTTATATAAACTGAACCACAAAAATATACATTTCTTCGTCAGTATTTGTCAAGCTCGTGGAAAATTAAATGAGGAAAATAATAACATTAAGGGTCTCGTGCCCTCAATGTTCAAATTGTATACTTTCAAAAAGCAAAATTATTTCATAATGGATCTTGATATAGTTTACTGTATGAAACTTATGTCGGACAAAATGTGTTTAGTGGGCCCATGGCGCTAACGATGGAAGATTTAAGTCTTTAAAAAATTTGTCAAGATTGTGTAAAATTTAATATCAAATAAAGTCTTAAAATTTATTTAAAATATATTAGGGACTCATTGCGCTTAACTAAAAAAATAAGGAGTTTAGTGCCCCATATTACTCTTATTGAGCTTAGAAATTTCTTTGTAGCGAGTTTGAAAAAACTCCATCCATTTACACACTAGTCAATGTTCAAAATATTTTTTATAGCCCATGTTAGGAAAAATGACTATATGGGACCCCAGTCCCCAAGCATTAGACATTAGGTGTTCAATGACATATTGTATTTTTAAATGGGCTTTGAATTTTGTAAGTACCAAATTTTGTCATGATCTATGAATATACCCAGAAGCCAATGTTAAAGATAATTTGTATTTTGATTATGATAAGAAAAGATTAGATTGTAGATCCCCGGCCCCAAATAAGTGGTATTTTAAAAAAATGGTTTATGCCAGAAACTATTGCGGAAGCGTACTCAACAATTTAAAAAAGTTTTATAGTGATCGGATAAAACAATTTAAAAAAATTAAGCATCATTTACTGCCCTGGTGCTGATACACCTGTCGATTTTGACCAGGATCATGAAGGATTGTGTCAATATTTGTAAAGATCGTT
Organism: Ampullaceana balthica; assembly: GCA_944989445.1. Classification (NCBI taxonomy): domain Eukaryota; kingdom Metazoa; phylum Mollusca; class Gastropoda; family Lymnaeidae; genus Ampullaceana; species Ampullaceana balthica. Next base: position 298,315 of record CALYLW010000477.1, on the reverse strand, counting down.
CCAAAACGATTGGTGAATTAAGTCTAAGACATTTTTTAAAAAATGTTTTGGGGCCTCCGGCATCGAAGGAATAAACATTAGGAGTTTAACGCCCTATATTAATTTAACATGCCCATTTAATTTTTCATTTTTGAAGTTTAATCAAGTTTATGTCATTTACACAGAAGCTAAAGTATAAAATAATTTTATATAAGTCATATACGGAAAAAAGTACATTTTGGGTGGGGCCTCACTTCGCTCACTCGACAGCTCGTATCTCAAATAACTCGTATGTCAGGGCACTCGTATCTCAAGGTACCACTGTATATATATATATATATATATTTATACACAAAAGCACACATACATATATATAATTCCAAAAAAAGTATTTCTGATTTTTTATTCGCGGGAAATCATTCTAGATTACATTAAAAGTCTATTTAAGTCAATACAGTAGCATTTAAGTTGTGTGTAAGTTACATTTAAGTGACCAAAATACCAATATGTAGCAAATTTTTGGGCTGGGACGGATTAATGGCATTTCAATTAATTTCAATGGTGAAATTGCTTTGAGATACGAGCAAATTGACATACGAGCAAGGTTACGGAACGAATTAACTCGTATATCGAGGTACCACTGTATATATATAAAATAAGTGCATTTTTTCAAGAAAAATAGTTTTCAGCTGAAAACTTCCGTCATTTTATATATATATACTAGCGTATCACCCGTCAAAAATGACGGAAGTTTTCAGGTGAAATCTATTTATCTTGAAAAAATGCGTTTTTTAGGGCGCCTACGGCGCCCACCTTTTTCAAAAGCCCAAGTAACTTTTCCTGGTTTGATCAATACGAAATATTAAACTTTCTTAAATGCACACAAAGTAAGTTATAATAGGGGTTGTAGGGCGCCTATGGCGCCCCATTTGTTTTTTTATTTTGTAATTAACCATCATCAAATCCTCTTTTTAAATCCTTTATATTAACTCGTGGTGTCTGCGGCCGACCTTGCTTGCTTGCTTGGTTGTCGCCAAAAACTTTTGATCGATTTTTAACCCACTTGCTCGCAAGATAGCGAGCTGAAATTTTGCAGGCAGTTTTCGTACCGATGATAAAAACAATGTATCAAAATTTCAGATCGATCGCATGTACCGTAATTAAATTATTGATTTTTTAGATTATTTTATTTATTCCTTTGTATCATGCTATTTTTTGAGATAGAGCGTCGCGGTGCGTATTATATTGAACAACCTTTCTGTCGCGCAATAAGGTGCGTATTTTACTGACAACACTTTTTATAAACCTATTCCTGATCGGTGCGCATTATATTAAACACGTTTTACGACACAACTGCAATTTTGTATTTTTGGATGGTCTTGCGCTGCGTGTTATAATGAACATTCTTTTAGTTACGTCTCATACGTAAAGGATTTATAGTCAAAAACTTGGTTTTTTACGGGTTGTTTTTTAAATCCTTTATATTAACTCGTGGTGTCTGCGGCTGACCTTGCTAGCTTGTCTCCAAAACTTTTGATCGATTTTTAACCCACTTGCTCGCAAGATAGCGAGCTGAAATTTTGCAGGCAGTTTTGTACCGATGATAAAAACAATGTATCAAAATTTCAGATCGATCGCATGTACCGTAATTAAATTATTGATTTTTAAAATTATTTTAATTATTCCTATGTATCATGCTATTTTTTGAGATAGAGCGTCGCGGTGCGTATTATATTGAACAACCTTTATGTCGCGCAATAAGGTGCGTATTTTACTGACAACACTTTTTATAAACCTATTCCTGATCGGTGCGCATTATATTAAACAGGTTTTACGACACAACTGCAATTTTGTATTTTTGGATGGTCTTGCGCTGCGTGTTATAATGAACATTCTTTTAGTTACGTCTCATACGTAAAGGATTTATAGTCAAAAACTTGGTTTTTTACGGGTTGTTTTTATTACTTTGTTCCCTTTTCCAAAATTAAAATATGAGCTTAAAAAATGACGTCACATAATATTTTTTTACAGCGCATCTTTAATTTTCACACCTTTTGATGCATTGGTAAAGTAATTTGTTGCGCTGCTTTCTAAAATTATTAGCTTCACGGACAGACAAATATGCATGACAGACTTGCGTGACAGATATTTCAAATTATGTATATTGATACATAGATATATATTATAAAAATATACATACAATTCACTCTATAACAAATTTAATATGTATATTGTAGATAACCTGTTGCTACCTGTTGTATAGAACCTTAGTGCAAAATATTTCTTGAAAATATTATGTTTGTTCTTATTGTCCTGATAGTTTATATTGTTTGGGCCTTTTAATGTAGCTAGTCCCGTTGGTTCTATTTTTCGAGATTTAATAAAGGCCTGTAACTGTGTGTTTTTAGCTTAGATATTAAAATGATTGTATACATATTTTGTAGGTTACGACTAATTTTGTATGTCAAGTGTTGAATCTTTAGTTAATTTTCGCGCGATGCGTATTTTATTAAACATTAAAAAAAATATATATTTTCCTTTCACGCGGTGCGGTGCGTATTATATTGACCCATTTTATTTAAAAAATATCCCCGATCTGTAAATGTTAATGCTAGTCTGTCGCGCTGTGCGCATTATATTAAACATGTCTTTGTAACTCATTCCCATGATCAAATCAAGCTGACATTTAGCAGGCAGACTGTTGTAGTTTTTTTTTGTTGCTATAAATCCTTTATATATGAGACATAACTAAAATTTCGCATTTCTGATGGTCGTGCGGTGCGTATTATAATGAACATACTATTAGTTATGTCTCGTATTTAAAGGACTAGAAATGTACCCGCGCTTATGCAGCGGGAGTGTAATGTCCTATAAGGTTTAATACGTAGTTGAAATTAAGCCAACAAATATATGATATGTATATATGTATATGCGACGGTTTAAGTTCAGCCGTCTGTTTATAATATAACTAAATGTTGTGCTTACTCTTTGGAATGCAACTTTCAGTTGGTCAGAAGGTGGAAATTGACTACTCCGACCTGGCCAAAATGAGGTCATTTCCAGCCGCCATCTTTGTTGCTATGCATGTGACAAAGATGGCGGGCGGATCGATGGTCCCAACCGAGGGAAAATGCTGAAAATGAAATGGGCCGGCAAGGGAAGATAATCACGAAAAATACACTTTTATCACTAAATGTATAAATAATTCTCGAGTTATATTATTCCGAAATATCACTTGTAAAACACTAAAATCAGCTTCCATTTAGCAAATCACTATTAAATTTCCAACGCGATGCTTGCGCTACGGTGGCAAAGCGAAAAAGAGAGAGTTTTGCGGGCTTATTGCATCAATCAGTATGTCCGCAGTTTAGTATTCGATGATTCTTATCTAATAATTGTATCACTAATTTAATAAATAATTCTATTGCTGAATCATTACAATTGAAATAAAAACTAGATTATGCGCCGGATTGCTTAATTTTAGCCCCTGCGCTCGTGTCTGCGGCCCTCGCCTACTTGTTTAATGCCGGTGTTGCAAAATAAATCCTCCCCCTACAGAGTCTCCCCCCGGAGACTCTGTTTTAAAACAAATCCTCCGGGGGGAGAAAATATTTACCTCCCGATTAAAATAATTTCGCCCCTACCCTGTAAAATATTGTCTCCCCCAAAATAAATTCGCCCCCATCATACTTTCCATATAAAACAAAGAGATCATTAAAAATCAAAAGAATAAAGAATACTTACTTGTGTATTGCTGTAATATTCACACATGTTTAATGTAATACTATTTATAGTAGTGGCGTAGATATAGAGAGATAAGATGGGGGTGCGGTAAATACCGTTTGACACCACTCAGGGGCGTGACATAATACTCACACATGTTTACTGTAATACTATTTATGGTAGTGGCATAGATATAGAGAGATAAGAGGGGGGAGCGGACGATACCATTTGACACTTCTCAGCGGCGTGACATAATATTCACACGTGTTTACTGTAATACTATTTATTGTAGTGGCGTAGAAATAGAGAGATAAGAGGGGGTTGTGGACCATACCGTTTGACACCTCTCAGGGGCGTGACATAATATTCACACATGTTTACTGTAATACTATTTATGGTAGTGGCATAGATATAGAGAGATAAGAGGGGGGAGCGGACGATACCATTTGACACTTCTCAGGGGCGTGATATAATTTGAAAAATTACTTAATTACTTAATTTTTTTCCGATGTACAAATTGACGCACATGCAGTTTTGGGTGTAAAAAGGCAGTTGTTTTGTTTCATAAAGCAAGGATTATGTCTTTATAGGCATGGGTTTGTGTTGTTACTATAAATAGTAAGTTTGTACAACGTCGGGTGTTCAGACGATGAGAAGGTTTCTTAATATCTAGAGTCGGGGGGAAAGGATGGGAGTGACCCAATTAAGTAACCGCACGGAGGGAACAAAAATCGGGCTACGACACTGACCTGTTTAACTTCTGACCTGATTATAAAGTCTTTTTTTAAAAAAACTCTGTGGGCTATGCATTGTTATTGTGAGACGCAGAGGCGAGGCGTCAATGGAGGTGGGGGGGGGGTACTGGTGGTGCTGACTGCACTAGCTGACACTATCACAAGGGGTAAAACAAAATCTAAAATTAAGTTTGTTCCCGTTATTTGGCACTAGAAGCCTCGGAGGAGGACTATGGGTTTAGTCGTGAGGGGGTGACATATTGAGCTTATATACATATATATATATATATATATATATATATATATATATATGTGTGTGTGTGTGTGTGTGTGATAGATATTACAAATGCTTTGTACGGAATAAATGTGATTTCAGTTTCAGTTACTTTTATTTAGTCAAAAGTTTGCGTACACACAGACATAGATTTTTAAAATTAAATTATTTTGTAAACATTCAGAAATACAGCGCAATTATTGAACCTTATTTTCATAACATCACCATGCACGAATAGATTATCTTATATCACGATTGTGAAATTATCTTTTACTGTACAGGTGTATTATTTTTCTTTATGAATTTGTATTTTTATTTGCCATAACAGTTTTAAATACAACGAATATATTAAAATTTCAAAGCATTTTACACATGTTACAAAAAATTTAGACGTTGGCTCCAATATTCATGACTAACATGAAATTTTATGCCTATAATTTATACCGCCCCCTTCTAGAGTGTCTAAACTAATTATGACATTATGGACTGGACAGCCCAATCTAGAGTTGTGTCCATAAGAGAAAAAATAATTAAGAAATTTGTATCTATCCATTAACATATTTTACAAAGTCTTTAAATGGTACTTTGATGTTACAATATTATATTGCTAGATATTCTAAAATATTAGAAAGCTGTAGGAGATAAAAAAAAAGAGTATTAACACAAGAGAATCACAACTACAGGTTATTATTTTCATTTTAGTAGGTATACAATACTTCGAGGATAACAATTAAGCTACAATTGCAAATCGCATAGTGAGAAAAGATTCTTTAAAAAAATGATCAATACTTTCATTACAAAAACTAGTACATGTATTGCAAAATTTATCTTTCAAATATTAAAAAAAAATTATTAAACAAAATATTAAACATACATGCATACATACATAACATACATACATGCATACATGCATACATGCATACATGCATACATGCATACATGCATACATGCATACATGCATGCATACATACATACATACATACATACATACATACATACATACATACATACATACATACATACATACATACATACATACATACATACATACATACATACATACATACATACGTACGTACATACATACATACAAACATACATACATACATACATACATACATACATACATACATACATACATACACATACATACATACATACATACATACATACATACATACATACATACATACATACATACATACATACATACATACATACATACATAATTACATACATACATATATGCATACATAATTACATACATACATACATGCTTACATACATACATACATACATACATACATACATACATACATACATACATACATACATACATACATACATACATACATACATACATACATACATACATGCATGCATACATACATACATACATACATACATACATACATATATGTATACGTACATACATAAATTCATACATGCATGCATACATACATACATACATACATACATATATGTATACGTACATACATAAATTCATACATACACACATACACACTCATATAAATTACTCCCTAATGCCTCCCTTTGCGTGATTATTACATTATAATAACTCATTAGACTACAGGTGACCAGACCCTTAGTAATTTAGAGCCGTTTTAAAATATTTAAAAATTGTTGAGAGTTGCATTGAAGCATTATGAGTCATAAAACCTGGCTTGGAAATCTTTCAGTAATCCTTTTAATATATCTTTCATAAATTGCACGCGAGCCGCAATGTGAACACAGAAGAGCCGCATGCGGCTCGCGAACCGCGGTTTGACCACCGTTGCTTAGAACGTGAAGGTTTCCTAAGCAGACTTCTTCATACCTCAGCTAACTATGACTCGATAGACAACTTAAATGGCCAATACGTGCCCACCTTGAAGCAATCTATCTACTAAGACATATAGCTAATCTTTACCCGCTCAACAAAAGACGCTTCATGTTTTCCTGTCGCATTTCATCAATAAACAAGCCCACCTCTGTGTTACCCCTTAAGTCTCCAGGATTCTAACATTCCGTAAGGTCATTGACCTTATGCCTAACTAATTCAGCGGCACACCTAAACGGGAATCTCAAGCTAACTAAGCGCCTCATCTCAACCCAGATCTCCTCAACACTTTGATCTGGAACATATTGTGAATTTTACGCATGGGTATCACCAACCCTAGCTAAGACACTGATTGTTTAATCGTGTAACCTGTTTTTTTACTTTATTTTCTAAATTTAAAAACCTTGGCTACATTTGATTTGTTAAATTTTCTCCAGTAACTTTAGTAAACGCTACCGATAATAGACAGTAATAATGTTTTTGAATTATTTTAATGCACACATAGAAATCGGTAATTTCATTTAGGTCCTTTACACATGATCTACCCACAAACGTAAAGAGTGAATTCTTGTTCCAAAATATCGGTGTCACGTTCTCGTATTACTTGATCATCTTTATATTTCAGTTCATTTGTCTGATATTCTTTTAAATAACTCTGGGCAATTAACCTACTCTAAATATGTGTCTATACGGGCATACACCCACTTAGCCCGCAAATTGCTACGCCCCTGACAAAGCTTAAGATTGCTCAATTTCCAATAATCATACAGAAATGAATGTAGAACAAATAAAAATTATGTTTTAAGTCATAAAGTTTAATAAAACAATTATTTATAATTTCCAATAATTAAGGGGAGGGTTTATTTTAACACGGAGACTTCATTTTAAAACAAAGTCTCCGGGGGCGATTTTGTTTTAAAATAAACTCTCCGGGGGGAGACTTTATTTTGGGGGAGACTTTATTTCGTGACACCGGTCTTGCACTATTCTAATCCTTAAGTAGGCCATAGTACGTTCCCCCTCGCCTTAGACCCCTTCCACCGGTTTTTAAAACAGAAAAACAAACATTATTCAAGGGAAGCAACTCTCTCGGCCAGCAACAGGTAGCGTCGCTGTGACGTCACGGTCAGACAAGCCTGATTTCACAGTACTGGTTTTACTTATTAATATGTAACTCTCTTGTAGGCGTTCTCTCAATACAAAACCTTATACACAATAATCCTCTGAAGAACTTGTTTCAATAAACCAACTTTAATATGTATACTATGTATATAACATATACTTTGAGGTTATACATCGTGGAAAATAGTGGCATACATCCTGCGATGACACCAGCCAACTCTACAATGACTTCCAAACCTTCTTAGGCAATGGGAATGACTATTTCTTCCCGCGCTTTTGCTCACGTGACCTCTCCGTCACCCAATCACGCAAAACACTCGTGATGCACCAGTGACATTCACCCCCATCCTTCAAGAATTTTTTTTAAATGAAATACAACATTTTTGGTCTTAATAAAATCAAATTAATCTATATCTATATTCTAATATTTATCATCAATGAACATTCATTGCCTTACACACAACATCTAGACATAAAAATCAATAAGAAAAAATTTGTAGGACTGCAACAGTCTATCTGTGCTGAAAAAATGAAAATGGAATTTTAAACACATCTGTAATTTTGTGTAATTAAAATACTTTTAACATCAATATTATTAAAATTAACTAATAATCCAGTGGAATTCAAACACTGTTCCTTGTCTATTGTTCAACGAATAAAAATATTAATATACTTACAGTCTCTGGTTGTATCATTTAGGAATTCACAGACTAATGTTAATACAGTCTCTGGTTTTATCATTTAGGAAATCACAAAATGTCTTTTTAATACATTTGTTAGCTCTGCTTGAGTACGAACTTAAGTTAACATAAGTTAAATATGTGAATAGAGTTGGTGATGCATTTTCTAAAAACACCATCTCTAGTATGGCTTTTGGATTGCTTGTATCTATTGCTGTCAGTTCCAGCCATTTTGTTAATTTAACTTGTGCTTCATGCACTATGATCTGTGGATCTTTGTTCATCTTGATTTTCATTTCATGAAATTATTTTCTATAATCATTTTCCAACTTTCCGAAATGACATAGAAGTGTATTTTTGACATTTTTATATATGCTTTTGTCTTCTTTTGCTATACTGTTGCAAGCTTCGAATGCTTCTCCAGTTAACTGAGTCATCAATTGTGCTGGCCAATCTTTTTCATCATAACCTTTCATAGCCATTATGGATTCGAAATAATCCAGATAAACATCCATTTTTTCTTTCTGGCTATCATATTTTCTAACTTTGATAGTGTCTTTCGGTGCTGACTTTCTATTTGTGTCATTACCAGGATTGTGGCCTCTACTCTCTAACTCAATTTGTATTTTTAAGTTGTCATTTTTAATTTGTTCAAGTTCTCTTCTTGCAGCTCTTTCTTCTCTTTCAATAATTTGTCTTTGCCTCTCTTCTTCTTAAGTTATTTTTCGCATTTCTTCTTCTGTGGCTTTTTTTAGCTTGTCTTCTTCGTTGGCAATTCTTTGATTTTCTTTTTCTTCAGCTTTTCTTAGCTTTTCTTCTCCTTTAGCAATTCTTTGCTTCTTTTTTTTTCAGCTATTCTTAGCTTCTCTTTTTCTTCAGCAATTTTTAGCTTTTCTTTTTCTTCAGCTATTCTTAGCTTCTTCTTTAGCAAATTAAATACATATAAAAATAGGTTTGATGTATTTTAATTTAGTTTTTTATTGATTCATTTTATCTTCTACCCTTAAGCTCTATCAGCGTATTAAAAACTACATGAGATTCATTCCGAACGTATTCTCTTGATACGTTGAATCTATAGCAATGAGAAATGTTTGTTTGCAGGATTTTAAATTAAATAAACTAGACGCCCCGCGGCGTAGCATACGCCGCCGACTTGCTCATAGATAGTGCAAAGAAAAAAAGGGGAGGGGAGAACAGACACAAATAGTAGCACGAACAAATGGAAACTACGTGAACGTTGGGGGACCACCGAAGCATTTTTGGGAAGTATTTCGGACATCGCCACAATTTCTGCTTTGTCACCATATACTCCTGAAGTATTCATGTACTGAGCTTATTTTTGAGAGTGTATGACTACGTTTCCGTCACTGAGAACAACGGAGAGGAACAAATATTACACCCACGAAGCCAAGTTGGAGAGAAACAACTTCGTCCATGCACCAAATATGCGACCAATAGAAACAGACAGGTACCTGGTGAAGGAATTGATATAACATTGAACTACGTTTTTTTCCGTGACATGCGAAGCGGTTTTTTTCTGTTTGCTAAGAAAGGGGGGAAAAGAATAGGCATTAGTATTTTTAAAAAATAAAAAAAAACGTATGTTGCCGCTTGGACTTGAACCTAAGACCTTCAGCATGTCAGGCGGATGTAATAACCAATACACTACGAAATACATACACATTGAGCAGGAACATCAAAAGTGAATGAAAAAAACATTGCTGCTCTCAAGACATGCCCCACTCCACCACTACCTTTGCTTGCTAAACGTTAACTGTGTTTAGTTGACCCGAGCGAGGGTCATTCGTCATGCTCGGTTGCACATATTTTTGCTGCTTACTTGCCTGGCATGGTCCCATGAAGAGAATTATATATATAGATGCCCTTTTCAAATCTTTTGTTACGTTTCAAAGCTCCATTTATTATTGGGTATAATTGTCTCAGAATTAGAGGATTACATTTTTCATAAGTATATTTCTGACCGGCTGATTCAGGTGAAAAAAAAAGTGAAAAAAATATAAATATAGGTTTGATTTTTTTCACTTTGTCCCCTTCATCAAAACGGTCCCATTTAGCGATGGATTCCAAAATCTTATATGTTGCTGTTTCACCAAGGCATTCAAATCTTTGTTGACTTCCTTTTTCAGATAAGACATTATATTTTGTAAACTATATCATTAAGCCCACTTTTTCTCTATCCAGGCTCCATTTTTTTCCTTGTTTTGTTTCTTCTGGAAATTAGATAATTTATTTGCCAAGTATATTTAATATTGATCCATTCGCTTAAAAACGTATGTGAAACGAAGATATACATTTTTTTGAAAAATAAAATATTTTTGTATCCTGGAAAGAAAGGAGTGGACATATTCAATTCCCATTGAGGTAAAAATTCAAATAAGTTATCAGGTTCATGTTAACTTAAGTTTAGTATCGATATATCTATTGATCCAGTAGTCAAATATTATACTGTAATAATTTATCTGATATAAGAAAAGACAATTTTTACTCAACATTACTTGTAGTTCAGAGTTCAGTAGTGCTTATTTTTTTGCGTATGAGTCTGAACATTTATAGACTTTTATTCAAATGGGAAGTTGGAACATTAGTTTAGAAGGGGCTTAGACTTTTATTAGTATAGAAAAGGGGCACTAAATGAAGTTAATCAAGAGCAATAATAAAAAAATTATTACGAAAGTCTCTCATTCTTTATAAACTTTAAACACACTTTTTTAGAGTGGATATATTTTTATTATGCTATGTATATATATATATGAGAAATTTTTAAAATTATTATAAGAAAAAGAAAACATTCAACTTCTAATGTTCATTAATAATGAGTTGCTTTCACTTAGAGAATTGCTTTTCTCATGAAACACACTTACAATTGTAAAGGTACTAAATAAAGTTAACTGCCAGTTTTATAAAAAATACGACGACAGCTGTCGTCACTAAAATAAAACTTATTTTATTTATGACTCCACATCGTTAAACTATTCAAACTAATGAAATATTTGTAACAGCAGCTATACGTTAAGGAACTACGCTCCCACCTTCTCTCTAAAAGGAAATAGCTGCTTATACTAAAGAGCTAATAAAGTAAATTATAAATGTTGTAAATGTAATGAAGTTTTCGAAATAATTTAAAGAAACTAACATAATCTTATTTAAAAAGCTTGCAATAAAATTTGCGCACCGTTTTTAGTCAATGAAAGTGAATTTAAAGGTGGGTGCTTAAAATGAAGTCTTGTAATGAAGTACTATTCCAAAAATAAATTTTATACTTTTTGATAGTCCTTATTAATGAGTGTTTTAATATGGAAATACTATATAATTCTTTTATATATTTGTCTCTATGTTATACGATTTAAATTTACTGCTTTTATGGAATAGGTATTATTTTAAAAAGGAATTCAGTTATGTTTTGGATCATGTTTCCCGATGGGACATCATATTATGTAAATTATATTTCAAACACCAGATTTAGTTTCTGAAAAATAAATAAATTATTTACGAAATTGAAAAAAAAAGATGATATCTTTGACTAAAAATCTATTTTTAAAATGGCTTTTATTATTCCGCTACAGCGTAATGACCATGGCATATTCAATTCGCCGCCCAACTTAATTAATTGCTTTTAGGTTCACTTGTATTGAGTTTAATATACTTCTGTTTATAAGTCCGGCAGAAAGGTTTAAATTGTAAATGTATTTAGCTTATGTAATAAAAAAACCACAGCATTGGTCCTAGGCTTTAATATGCATGTTATGGTCATTGATAATTAACTTTTGTAAGTAAATTTAAGGGAATGAGCAAGTAAAATAAGAAAAAAAAATTAATAAAGAACACGCAACAAATTTTAAGAAAAACAAAACGTATAAGTCCTCTAAATTACGATTAAGCTTTATTGACTTGGGCAATTTCTTTCCACATAAAATTCCCTCACATAATTAGTATTTGTTTAAATTAAAATTTGAGTTATTAGAAACAACATAATAAAACTCTTAATTTAAAAATAAATACCATTAATCGTGTGACAAATTTAATGCAATAGTGTAAACCCATCTATAATATAAAGAAAGTATTTGTATAAAAGGCCACTGTTTTGTAACGCAGGGCCAAACCAAATAGGAATGTTATTATAATAAAAGTACACAGCTCAATTTAAGATGCGTACACGAACATGTGCACAATGCAATTTGACAATAAAAGATTTTTGAAAGCGCACAGCTCAAAATAAAGTATTGGAAAAAAATACCGCACCAAAATGAACTCGTTTTGAATGTCCGCGTGAAGCTGTTCAATATCAAAATGAGAATTTATTTGGTCTTTTTTTGGCTCTACATTTTCTGATTATGGGCTCCCTTACTCTGGGGGTGGTCACCTGGGGTTGAAACATAGCCTACGACCTGTCTCGGGTCAAATGAGGGTCCCATGCAAAATTTCAGCATCCTGGGTCGAAAGGTGTTGAATTCCACTGGTAACAAACAAACAAGCAAACAAACAAACAAACAAACACACAAACAAACAAACGTTCAACTTTATATATTAGATTAATAGTGAACAACTTTAAAAAAAAATTTTTTTTTAAGTTACAAATTATTTATATTTAGTCTTATAGAATAATGTTTATTGTATTGTAAACTAGCGTACTCATTCGCGCGATGAAACGATTTCCGAAGAAAGGAAATTCAAAGAATTTGGATAAAATAACGTTTCATTTACATAGTGTCCACTGTATAAATTGTTAAAAATGAATGTATCTCTGCTAGTCCTTTAAATCATAACACGCCTGTCATACCAGAGAAATCTTTGGGTACACTTTCGCAAAGGTAACTGACAAACTTTCTGTTACATTATTGAATCATTAGAGGCATGTGACCCAATTTTTTTTCTCCCTATTATGAGGTATCTACACATATTAAACTTATAGTATTTTAATATTGACACTCAAGTCAATACACCAAGTTTGGTCAAGACCCATCCATTTACCCAGTAGTTAACGCTTAAACAATTTTTATGTAGCTTAGATAAGCATAAACGACATTAAGGGCTCCCGGCCAAATCGATACAAGTAAATTAACTTTAAAACACCTGTTAATTTCAATCCGGATCATGATAGATGTAGTTGTCAATATTTTTCAAGATCGTGTAAAATCATAATGGGAATAAAGTCTTTGACGCTTGCGTAAAAAGAGATTTAGGGCCCACGGCCCCGAAGGAATTGGAAATAAGAGTTCAATGCTCATGGTACTTTAATATGGGCTATCAAATCTGTATGTACCAAGTTTGGTCAAGCACTATTCATTTTTCAAGTGTCTAACGCTTAAACTAATTTATATATAGCTCAAATTAGAAAAAAAAATACATGTTGCCCCTCTCCTCATGAGTGTCAATGTTCAAAATCATTTTTGCCAGTTACCATTCCTGAAGGGTGCTCAACAATCTCCTATTGTTTCATGGCGATCGGATGAATTCTTTAGTCAGCTATAACTTTATAAAGGACATGCATATGTACATATTGCATTTTATATATATACTAGAAATATACGGGAGTGTGCTGACTCTTTTTCCCAAGTATTAGTTGTTGGTTATTACAATTTTATTTGCCAAGTTAAATTTCAGATTCATCTATTAGTTAAAATCTTATGGGAAACAGAGGTATGCCATTTTAAGGGAAAATAATTAAATATGATTAAATATATTTAAGAAAAAAAAGAGAGAGAGAAAAAACAACAACAACAGACACAATTATTTAATTTTTACCATTATACCGCGTGACTTGTTTTCACTTAATGCAGTGCCTTTAAAATTACCTTACTATTTAAAATATATGATTTATTAAATAATGTATCTTGACGACCATATTAACTAAATTTACTATTTCATTCCCACTTGTACTAAATAAAAAATAACTGATAGGTTTTCCGAAAGAGCTCTACCACGCTCGTCACTCAAAAATTTCATATATAATTACGACACTGCATCGTAACACAATTGTAAGTAATACAATATGTGTAACCGCGATATGAGATAAATGACATATGGAATTATCCCATAAAAAGGCAAAAGCTACATAACGTATAGCGCCAATAAACAAAATTATAAGTGTACTTTCTAAAATACTTTAAAAAACAAAACAAAAGCAGTCGTATTCAAATGATATCAAGAAAATGTGCACACCATATATACACAATAAAAGATTATAGAAAGCTGGCCGCATAAAATAAAATCATGTTATAAAGTAAATGTACTGAATCAAAATAACTATTCCTTTTGAGGTACTCATAGGTCTGCCTACAGGGAGATAATATTTAAAAACTTTAATGTCTCTATATTTACGATTTATATTTACTGTTTTTATGCAATGTGTATAATTTCAAAAAGGAATCATTTTTGTTGTTCCCTATTTCTGACAAGGCATCACATTTTGTAAATTATATTCAATACACACACACACACACCAGATTTTGTTTCTGAAAAAAAAATATATCCACATTAAAAAAACCAGATTCCACCGTCTGTTAATAAGCGCATCTGAAAAATGATTAAAAATGCAACTTTAGTAATGTTATTCAGACTTCAAAGGAATGAACATAACATGTTCAATTCACAATTCATATTAATTAAGCGTTTTCAGGATCACTTTATTAGTCAACTTCTGTTAATATGTTCGGTAGCGAAAGTTTATAATGTATAGTGTATATAAACATATATGTAAACATTTTTAAAGTGTAAGTCTATTTGACATCGGCCATCGCTTTCCACATAAAATAAACTCGCTACATCTATGGTTTTTAATTAAATGTCAAGTTATGAATTATATATAGAAATCGCAATTTCATTCGCACATGTAAAATATTAATACAATACATCGTGGAAAAATTGAAATAAAATAATTTAAACGCATATCTAATATATAAAGCTCAGTTGATGTTTGTATGTTTGTATGTTTGTATCCATTAAAAAAGGCAACTGTTTTGTTGACATTTTTCCAAAAGATCTCTACCACTGTCGTCACTAAAAAAGCTCATATATATTTTACGACACTGCATCGTAACACAATTGTAATTAATACATTATTTGCAAAAGTGTCTATGAGATAAAGATAATCTGGCACTACCCACCTCAAACAAAAAATCTACTTAACCTATAGAGCCAATAAATTAAATTATAAATGTTATAAATGAAATGTACTTTCTAAAATACTTGAAAGAAGCTGAAGAAGTCGTATTAAAAAGAATTCAAGAAAATGTGCGCACCGTATTTAGACAATAATAATAAATGGTTATTGAAATATTCTGGCTTAATAATAAGAAAAACTCTGCTCATAACAACTGGACCAAAAATAACTCTACTTTTGTAATCATCAATATACATAATTCCCGTCGTCTGTATGTATGTATAGATGAAAAATATTTTTAGGTTATGTTAGGTGGCGCAGCAATCGATTTTGTATAAAAATATTAAATGACGTCATTGTTTTATGCTTTTATTTTAATTTTTAAAAAGGCAACGGTGTCAAAATAGGATTTGAGGATTTATAATTATTATGAAATACGTTGAGTACATTTCAGCAAGTTTAATATTTCGTATTTATCAACCACGGATAAGTTACTTATGTTAATTATGTATATTGATTCCCGTTGTCTGTATGGATTGTAAAAAATATTAAATGACGTCATTGTTTTACGCTTATATTTTAATTTTTGAAAAGAGGCGTAAACGAAATTGTGGGCACCGTAATTAGACAAAATAATATTTTTTGAATGCGCACCGCTGAAAATAAAGTATTGGGGAAAAAAACAACTTCACCAAATAAAGGTAAAAACATGATTTTTAAAAACCACATTTTTACAAGTGGACTAAAAAGAAGAAAATAATTTAAAACTTGTAAGTTCAAGTACTTCAATTTAATATGACTAAAAACGTGGGGCGGGCGCTTATGAGGTTTAACATATGCGGTTCACTCATTCTCTCACTTATAGATCTCTCTTTTGCCTTCTAAATTAGAAATCTTTAATTTGTATACCAAACACCCGCCCCACGTTTTTAGTCATATTAAATCGAGGTACTTGAACTTACAAGTTTTAAATTATTTTCTTCTTTTTAGTCCACTTGTAAAAACGGGGTTTTTAAAAATAATTTTTTTACCTTTATTTAGTTTATTCTTTTTAGTCCACTAATAAAAACGTGGTTTTTAACAATATTTTTTTACCTCTATTTATTACTAAACACCTCATCAGCGCCCGCCCAACGATTAATAACAAAGCGATGTCACGGGGTGAACCCGTCACGTGAAATTAAACTACGGCAGGCGAGTATAGATGCTTATATGAAGATACATTAAGAAAAGCATTAATTTAATTACAGTACATTCGATCGATCTGAAATTTTGGTACAATCTATTGTCAACCTGTATCTATCTGTGGTAAAATTTTGAGCTCTCTAGGACCATCAAAAGTGGTTTAATTTTTCGTTGGCAAATTTGAAAAAGTGCGGACAGAGAGACACGAAAGCAAGTATATAATAAAATATAGATAAACTAAAAAGTTCAATAACTTAGTAACGGTTTATTCGATCGATATGAAATTTTAAAACAATGCATTGTCATCCAAGATCTATTTGTGGTAAAATTGTGAGATATCAAAGACTATCAGAAGTCGTTAATTTTACGTTGGCAGATTTGGACAATTGTGGACAGACAAACAAACAATGCCACAGAAACAAAAGCGAGTTAATAAAAACGTGGTATAAAATAACTCGCTTTGAACAGAAGTTGAACGTCCACGTAAAGTTGTTGAATATAGAAATGAGGCTAAATTTTTCATTCTTTGTCTCTGCATTTTCTGATTATTTAATTTACGGCATTCGGGCAAAACGGACAATTACAAAAACTATCTTAAAACCATCTTCAGGGTAAAAGGAACCGTCTTGCCAAATTTTGTCCCCGTCCATCATTTGGCTTTCCGTGGCTGTGTAACAGAAAGTTGAAAAGTGAAACATACAAAGATACAAACAACTTAGCTTTACCCTATATATATTGCGCCTAAGCGCGTCTGAAGCCGCGCGTGTGTGTGTGGGTGCTCGCTATGCGGGGTAACTCCCGAAAATAAAATAAATTATTGAAAATTAAGACGTAAAATAATAAAAGTTTTGGTGTCGAGATTAACAAGACGGCGTTTCTCACCATAAAATATTGTAACTTTCACGTCATAGTTTAAGCTCATATTAATTTGTAAAAAGGAAACAAAGTAAAAAGAGCCGCGGTTATTTCAATGAGATTTTTTTAATGGTACTATCCATCTGTGTGTGTGTTTATCTTTGTGTGTGCACGTGTGTGAATTAGTGAGTGCGTGTGTGTGTGTGTGTTTTTTGTTGTGAACTAAATGTGATGAAACGGTTTATTTGTATGTCTGGTAATGTTGCGCCTCTAACAAGACTATGTATATATTTTTTAAAAATTTTAAGAATTAATATTTGTTTGCAAATTACATCTTTACACTCTTTCCTTTATGTATTTCCGAGATGTATTTTATCCAGCCGTTTGAAAAATTGATTGCTGTAATCCTTCTATAGATGTCTACATTTATGTTCAACGTTAATCTACTTAACGTTTTGTTTACAAACCATAGTCACTGTTTTCTTTAGCGTAATATTTAAACAATATTTATATATTATTATTTTCTTTATTATAAAATACACGGTATCATTTTACCACTTTTCTTTATATCTTTTATGTGTTCAATTTAAATACTTTATGTATTTGACATGTTAAAAATTAGTTATAAATAATCAAATACTAACAATGTATTCAATGCATTAGTGAAAGAAAGCACATGAGTGAAACCAGACACCAAACACTATAGCTTAGCCACTGTTAATATTCTTTTTGCATAAATTAAGTTAAACAAGCTAGGTAAGTTATATCTATAAATAAAAAAAATGCATGAAGCAAGTGATTAGTGATGAAAGCAATGCCAAGATTCTTAGGTGGGAGATTTATTTTCCTTCGGTGCTTAAATAGTTTACACGATTTTTTTTCTGGAACGATTGCTCCATAAACTGCCCCAAGGAAATAGAAGGAATGAAAAAAAATTCGGTACTGTTATAGACGAAAATGGATTATATATAGGATTTATATGCACGTACCAATGCGTGTGAGCAATAAGTGGAACTGCTATTTTTATATTGAGTACACATTTATGACCTTTTGAAATGTACCATTTATTGGTGGAGTAAGAGTCAATAATATCGCCCAACCCTGGATGACAAAAACACTGTAGCTTAGCAACTGTTTTTATACTTTTTGCATAGATTAAACTAAATCAGCAGGGTAAATTTTCAGCCCAGACCTTGCGATTCAAAATGTTTCTTTAAAACAAATAAAACCAATGCACACCTTACTTAAGCATCAAAATTCACATAAATAATATGCTTTTCCCATAAAAAAAAATAATTACAAAGAAAGTTATTTAAGAGCTAACAAAACTAAAACATTCATTAAAAAAAAACAATTACATTTCTAGAACAATGAGTTGCGTGGCCCATACTTCAGGTATAAACTGTACGGTTCTTTGAGGCATACAAATATTTAGTGTAAAGACATATCGCGGGTATTACGAATCATATATAGATTCTAGCTTCGAAAATGCGTGCTCAAGCAAAAAAATACACTAACAGCAACTTATATGCAGACATAACAGCTTGATTTTATTTGAGCAATATTATGCAACGAGGATACTATTTTGTATAAAAACTGATTTCAAAGGCAGATCATGTGGTTTACTAAATGGCAGTTTTCTTTTAAGCTGTATACACTTTCTTGAAAAAATTCTTTTTAAATTATTCTGATTTAATATCAAATGCCTACAAATATATGTTATATATTAAGACGATTAACAAATATGTCATTTTTTAAGCTAAAAAAAGCTACAATGAAAAAAGGCTTTAATACAAATACAACGAAAAGTAATCCTTTATTTTAGTGGAACATGTATCTGCAAATTTATTGCTTTGTTAATACTAGAAGAAAAGATTAGGAAGTCCTTTCAAAATGACATAATTTATTATAAAATCAATCTCTAGGAATTAAAAAAAACAACATTGTTTGTTTTTGTTAATATTCGTGTGAAAAGAAAATATTTATTTTAAACCAATAAACCATATTTCGACCCTCCACTAAGCATACATATTCAAATAAATATTATCTGGCTCAGGTGGTAATTGCTTTGTCCTATACTAATTTCATGCTTAAACTATACAATGGAATTGGTGTTTTTCAGAGCATTTTCCTAGGAATCATATGGAAAGATATTTTTAAATTTTGTTTATTCATGTGAAAAGAAATTGAGCCTTGCCGTTTAGATTTTTTATAACTGTTAAGTACCTTTCACATTCTGTAGGAGTATATTATATAGAGAAAAGCATGCGTTATTAAAGCAAACATACCAAAATTGATGGTTAATATTTAAATTCATCATACTTTCTATTTTCTCGACACTCATATCGTGAATTTTATAAGAAGTGGTTTGATTTATCACTACCCTAATTTCATGATGCATTTACATTCAATTTTAAGGGAAATTTGAGACCCAAAACCAAATAAAGTTATTTTTTTATTGTGCCTACCCCTGTTCTGGCAAAAAATACACTAACAGCAACTGATATTGTGACATAACAACTTGATTTTATTTGAGCAATATTATACGAGAATAACGTTTTTTATACAGGCTGATTTTTTACAAACTATTCTGTTTTAAAATCCGAAGGAGTACATAATATATGTTATATATTAAGCCCTAACTTATATGTCATTTTATAAGCTAAAAAAACTATAATGAAAAAAGGCTTGAATATAAATACAAAGAAAAATAATCCGTTATTTAAGTGAAACAAGTATCTGCCAATTTATTGCTTTGTTACTATGCTAAAAATATATCCTAATCGTCTTGAGCTAATTTCATACTTCGCTTATAAAATGGAGTGGGTGATTTTAAGAGCTTTTACCTAGAACCAAAGGAATCAAAGATATTGTTGTCATTTTTTGATTCATCGAAAAAGAAATTGACCCTTGCCCATTAGATTTTTGTAACTATAAATGACCTTTGTTATTCTGGTAAAGTATATAGACAAAAGCGTGCGTTATTAAAGCAGAAATACCAAAATTGATGGGTAATATTTAAATTCAGCATACTTTCTATTTTCTAGACACACATATCGTGATTTTTATAAAGAAGGGGTTTGGTTTATCACTACCCTAATTTCCTGATACGTTTACACTCATTATTAAGGGGAATGGGAAACTCAAATCCAAATAAAGTTTATTTCATTGTGCCTACCCGTAGCATCGCACGGGCATTGCTCTCGTATATTAGATTGTGCCTAAGCGCTTCTGTCAGTCAGTGCGTGTGTGCTCGCTATGCAGGGTAACTCCTGAAATTTAAGACGTGAAATAATAAACATTTTGGTGTCGAGATTAGGTTAACAGAGCGTGTTTCTAGCTAATAAAATATTGTGAGGTGACATCATTGTTTGGGCTTATATTAATTTGTAAAATAAAACTAATAGCGTTGTTTATTTGGTTTTTTTTAAGTTGGTATCCCGCTTTGTGTGTGTGTGTGTGTATAAGTATATGTGTGTTCGTGTGCGTTTGTTGTGAACTAAATGTCATGAGAGGGGTTATTTTTATGTCTGATAACATTGCTCATCTAACAAGACTATGGGTATCCTTTTAAAGGATTAATATTTTTGTTTGAAAATTAAATCTTGACACTGTTTTCTTAACATATTTTCCTTTCCAGATCCAACCCTTTGAAACAATTCATTTGCTTTACTTTTTAATCCTGATATCTACACTTATGTTCAACGATAAATTACCAAACGTTTTGTTTACATACCACTGTCACAGTTTTCTCTAGTGTCATCTTTTAACAATATTTATTTAATATTTAGTCATTTTCGTTAAATCCTTAAATTGTGAGGTTTTTAATTAAATACTTAATGTATTTGACACTTTTAAAGTTAGTTATAAATAACCAAATACTAATAATGTATTAAAATATTTCTTAGATAGCAGGCAGACGAGTGAAGCCAGATAACAGATAAAATGTAGCTTTTCGATAGCTTAGGATATCTGTAAAAATGTTGTTGTTTTTTTAAACCAACTAAAAAAATTTTTTTTTGATTTTTTTCTTTTTAGACGAGAGTATAACACCAATAGTAAAATAAACAAAAACAAACAGACAAACAAACAAATTGGGGCAGGCTGCATTATGTGTGTGCAAACAGTGATTAGTAATTGAAAAATGTATAGCTGTATGTAAGAAAAAAAGAACATAGCCATTTCTATAGATGCATACAGTGAGTAAAAGGCAGACAATGTACGCTCCAATAAAAAGACTGATAAATCTATATGCGAATCACTTTGCTATATAAATACCTTTTATAAATACTGTATTAATATTTTAGAATAGTGTAGTGTTACATGTGTTCTTTAAAGTAAATGCGATTGTTTTTGTACGATTGCTTTCCTGTATTGAAAAAAAGGGTGAATTGAAAGAACTAACTTGGGCTTTCTAAGAAGAAATTGGAGTAATAGAGGTCTAATTTCAATATGGTAGGTTTTAGGATAATTATAAAGTGGTACCTAATGACCTTATGAGGGTTACTTTTTATTGGTAGTGGCAGGGGTCAATAATAACACCCAACCCTGAATGGCAATAACTCAAAATTAATACGCTTTTAAGCATAACTTAGGATAAACTTTTAGATTAAATTTTAAGTGCAATCCTTTCAATTTAAATATAGGAATATATATTAATAGCGATTAAAGGGAGGCTAATTGTCAATCTTACATTTGAATATGAGACTGTGTATAACGATACATACTTTGTGATATAGCTTTGTGTCTGCAGTTTAAACAAAATTTAACAGTCTAACACTCAACATTATGGCAAGCTGTTATAATTTTTTATAAATCAATAAATTTAATACAGGCTAATAACAACATTAAAATTTTAATTGCACAAAATTAAATTTATAAAGAGAAAAATGTACATTGAATTCATTAGTTGCACGAAGGAAGTATTGCATCCCCAAGATAATGCAAATGTTTGTTATGTGGGGGATTTGTTTGCCGTAGGTGCTTACATAGTACATGTGATTATTTTGGAATTACTGCTCCATAAACTGTCCAAAGCGAAAATTTATATTTAATGAAATTATTGGGGCTTTCAATGAGGAACATTGATGATGTAAAGGGGTTAAATGTAGGAATTCAAAAAGTATAGCGGCCAATAAATAACAAGTTACCTGACGATTACACGAACATTTTGGTTTTAAACTATTAACAGACGGAAATGTTCAAAATGTTTATTAAGTTTATTGTATCCATTGTGAGAAATCGTTTGCCTACCATTGCTCTAACACTTCGCCTACTTATACAAAACCAAATGAAAAGCGTATTAAGCTAATGGCAGTAATGGAGTCTGACTCAGAGACAGAAAATGACGACAGCTCTTCTGATGAATTACTGCGTTAAAAATGGAGATTAAAGTTACTGAATCCATTAACCCTCTACAATGGTGGAAACTTAATGAACACTGATATACGATAATGTCATTCCTTTCCAAGATTGTTTTGTGAATACCAATTACCTCAGTTCCATGTGAATGATTGTTCAGCTCGACTGGTTGTGTTGTCAATTTGACCCGCTCATCACTTGAACCAAATAATATCAACACACTTGTCTTTTTGAGTAGTTAGTTAAAAGATGACATATAAAGGAGACATTCCAGTGTTATTTAGATTTTCAACAAGAACGTTTAATAAGTGTTACTTATGACATCATAAATTTTAATTTTTGTCTTTAATCGAAATTAATAATCGTTAATTTTTGAAAAGTTAAAGATTAAATGTAAATAATCGTTACCAGCCCTAATACATACATACATACATATATATACATATATATATATATATATATATATATATATATATATATATATATTAGTGTGGCCCAAAAAATATATAATTTTTTTTTAATTTTCTTTGATTTAAACCCCACATTTGATTACCGCAAAAAAAAGTAGTCCGAAATATAAAATTTCATAATTTTCCGATGAAATTTAGAGTTTGCACAAGCTCTCTGAAAATTTAGGTATGTTCTCCATTTACCACATTTTATCCCGAATATTGATGTACCTGAATAAAGTCTGTTTTGTTCTTTGATGTTTATTATGTGTAACTGTTTAATTCGCGAGTCATTATCAGTGTTTTTCTACCATCATAGAGAAAACAATAAAACTCTTAAAGTTAAAGACAGTGCTAGAATAAATGTTAGTGAAATTCTTACTATCTGACAGAAAGCTGCAATTCCAACAGTTTACAGCTACCACATAGAAAATCGTCTTTTAAAAGTCCATCAGCAGTAGCAGTGTTTGAGTAAAGCAAAGAATCGGCGCTCAGAGAAGCAGATTTCAAATGAAATTGCATTTTCTTCAAAAATTGATAAACTGTTGACATCGCCCATCAGAGTGCTGAAAAACTAACAGAACAAACACAAGATTTAGAATTTCTTCGTGACCAAAGGGAGAGAAGAATTGGATACATGGCTAGAGTGGATAAAGCATATTGATCGTACAGCAGTACATTTACTAGCTGCTACAGCTCATTCTCTTGGTCACGATGTTAGTGACATGACATTAAGTCGAAGTACTGTACAGCTTGTGAGAGCTGAGATTAGGAAAAAAACAGCACATGAAGTTAAATAATTGTTTGATCCACAAGTACCATTGCCTGTACATTTGGATGGAAAATTGCTTCCAGATCTCACAGCCATGGATAATGTTGAGAGATTGCCAGTGATTGTAACAGGACTGCAAATAGTGTGCTTGCTAGGTGTACCAAAATTGGCTTCCGGGACAGATGACAGTCAAGCTCAAGCTGTAGTTGAATGTCTGAAGGACTGGGGAGTTTGTGAAAAAGTAGTAGCATTTAGTTTTGACACAACAGCAAGTAGCACTGGGGATTCCAAGGGTATTTTAATTGAAAAGCTGCTTGAAAAATGTATAAATCATCTTGCTTGCCGCCACCATATGATGGAAATTGTTCTGGAAAAAGTGTTCACCGCATTGAAGATAAGTGGGCCCTCATCTGAACCTTATATTTCACTTTTTAAACGATTTAAAGAGCAGTGGCATTTTATGGAGAAGGGATCCTATGATACTGTAGATGGGATGACTGAAATAGACCTTTTCATAGAGAGCAAATAGCAGTTTGCAAATGACAATCTTCAAATTCGTCACCCACGAGATGATTACAGAGAATATTTGGAACTGGCTGTCATATTTCTTGGAGGAACACCACCACGTGGGATTCATTTCCATGCTCCAGGAGCTGTACACAGGGCACGTTGGATGGCAAGAATAATTTATTGCGGATGTTTAAGAGGGCAGTTTAAACTGAAGCTTTCTGAAGAACAAGGCTTGTTTTAGTTACTCTGTTTTGTTTCCAGTACTTATATGAAACTGTGGTTTCAAGCCCCACAGCCAGCAAGGGCGTCATCAAATGACCTACAATTTCTGAATGATTTAGAAAAATATAACTCCGTTAATTCAGTTATTGAAAAAGAAGAAAAAAAAAGCTTGCAGTCGACATTTATGGTATCTAAGTGAAATTACAGTGGACCTCGCTTTTTTTAATGAAAATATTGATCCCAAGCAAAAGGTTCAGATGCTTAAAAATATGCAAGAAAAACCCGGATCTGCAAATCGAGCTCAGGGTCTTGATTCCAATGGATTCTGTGCAGACCAGCCCATCAGCTTCTTTGTTACAAACAATACAAAGGCATTTTTCTCTATTCTTGATTTGCCACATTCATTCCTGGAGATGTTCTGGAGATGAAACATGGAGCAGCAACAATGAATTCAAACATGCAGAAAAGGTTGTAACAATTTGAAAGTTGTTAATTACACAGCCGAAAGAGGAGTGAAACTGATTCAGGATTCCAAGAAGTTTTATGCAGAAAAGAAGATCAGAAGCAATTCTTACTTCAGGTGGTGCAAGAACAATGACGATTATATCCGGATGCAAAGAAGACCACAATGGTTACTGGACTAGATAAAAGCAGTCAGAGAAAATGACGTCCATAAATAGTAAACACTTTGTTTTGTTGCATTCTATTATTTTTCATGTTTAACACTAAACATTCAACATAAACCATTAAATTACTATTTAGTACCAATTCAATGTTTTCATTGCCTTTGTGCAACCGCTAAATATTTCAAGATTGTATTCATTTTTTTTAGAAAACACTTTTTTCTGGCAGAATAAAATGCAGGCCTTAAATTTAGAAAAATCGAAAAAAAAATTGTGTGCCACCCTAATATATATATATATATATATGTGTGTGTGTGTGTGTGTGTGTGTGTG
Organism: Ampullaceana balthica; assembly: GCA_944989445.1. Classification (NCBI taxonomy): domain Eukaryota; kingdom Metazoa; phylum Mollusca; class Gastropoda; family Lymnaeidae; genus Ampullaceana; species Ampullaceana balthica. Next base: position 272,533 of record CALYLW010000477.1, on the reverse strand, counting down.
TGTGTGTTATTCTGACGATAGAATAGTTCTACGAAATTTAACAATATCTGATGCTTTAAACTGTTAAAGGTTTAAGTAAATATTAGAGTTTAAAAAAGAGTTTAAACGAAAATTTTATTTGGCAGTATGTCATCCTTTCATTGTTGTTAATGTTAGTCTTTGTGAGCGTATTTTTTTAAATAATATTTTTTATCTAGATCTGATATACATTACTTGATACCAAAACTTGATATATTTAATGGATCTTAATTTTAGAATTGAGTTATAACAGTCTTTAGCCCTTGAATCTCCTTTGAGATGAATCGTTTTGATTATTGATAGGATAGGCCTAAAATGTACTTTACACTCTACACTGTTCGCTTTAAATAGTAAAATGTGTTAACTTTGGATTTATTAGAATTTCTTTTAGTATGGGTGAAGTGAGATTATTACCAATCCTATTACTAATGAAAATTATTCTTAAACATTATGTAGTTACCCTCAAAGATTTAAATGCAAACATTTTAAATGACTTCGTTATTTTTTTATTTATTATTTTAAACTAAGGCTTATCCTAGATGTTAAGCCAACGAGAAATTTAGGAATGAAAATTTAAAGAGGAAAGAGAGAAAGTGTGTAAGAAATAATGTGTTTGCTTTATTTCGTTCAAAAAATAACAATGATAAAATTATATATTCTACAGTAACAGGATGGAATATGTATAACAAGGAAGTAGAAAAGGGACAAGGACATGAAATAGAAAAGGGTGAGTTATAAGAACTAAACTTTGATAAATATTTCTTACTGCAAAAATATTACATTGATAGAAAATAGATTTTAATATGTAATTATTTCAAATATATATATTTTTACAATATAAATTGAGAGGCCTTAATTTATTAAGACCAAAGAGGAAAACACTTAATTTATTTTGAGAAAAATACTTCATTAGTATATTTACACATCGAAACATTTTTCGTCGTTCTGCCCGCTATTAGCCTTATACTTATTTGTGTATTATGAAATGGAAATATCGATGTAATGCATCAGCGATGTAAAAATGATGACATTTAAATACGACCATAGTAGAACGGTGTAAAAAATGAGCAAAGGGTTGCCGAAGTGAATTGTTTTAGGGGTGGTGTGGCTATTCAAAGTCTTTTAAAGATAAAATAAGGCAATTCTATGATGGCATGGCGGGTTATTTATAGTTCATAGCTGACAACTGTTGGCATTAACCAAACTTGTCCGGGACATACCCTTACTTAGTGGACCCAGCCGCCAGAATTTATTATTTTTTTGTTACATTGAAAACGACTACAATATTTTTTCTTTTAACCCAATAATAGAGGAGGTGTTTTTTCTGTTTAAAGTATGGAGGGAATATGAGTGGAGATAGTAGTGAGTGGGGGATTAGATAACCAACATTGGCTGATCTCAACCGATAACTCAAAGTTGTCGGCGTATTTCAAAGCCAGGGCCAAGGTCATTTCAGTCATTTCCAGCCCTTCCCAATTCTTGGCGTTGACATCTATTTTCCTTATTTGTACAATTAAAAGAATCCCAAACTTTTTGTGTTCAATGGATTGTGTGTCAAGTTCAAAGAAAAACAGTGTATCAAAATGCGTTTTACTTTGTCGGGACCGTTTTTTATTTCCGGTTAACAGTTATTTCTTTTTAAGTGTTTTTATGTTAAAGTATTTCACAGCATATATTTCAAACGAAATGTTTTAATTTGATACATTTTAGCCAAAATGTGAACACATAAGGGCTGCAGTTAGACCATCATTTGTATAGACATTGCAACAATATTTTCACGGGTACCCGGGTGCAATTTTACCCGTCTAATAGCACGACATCGGATACCAATGTTACTGGGTACCCACTGACAGGCCTAGTGTGCACTAAATATAGTTTTGTTAGCACACAAAGCCCCTTTGTAAAATTGCAACATTTATTTATTCATTTATTCCAAAAATATTTAAGACAGTAGGGTATTTATATACAGTTTCAGATTTAAATTATAACTAACCTCTTCCACCATCTAAAATAAATTAAAGTGTTGTCGTTGTTTTTCTGTCGTAGTAGACAATGACCACTCTCATCGTATTACGTCAGTGCTAGGCCGCCACGTGTAATTAAAGTGTAAAAAATAAAAATAAGGCTTTTAAAAATGTATTTTTTTTTAAAAAATGCCCAAAAATACAGTAAGTACAATCATTACTCATTTAAATTTAAAAATTAGAAAATGGGGTCAGTTATAAATCCTATATGAAGAGGTTTGCTCAAATAGAAATCTTTAAGAAAAACAAAATGTATTAAGAAAAATCATTACATTTGTATCGTTAATATATATTTACTAATATAAGTTAAAGCCCTCACTTTATCACTGACTCACTCGTCACTAATTTTCCGATTTTCCGTGTAGGTAGAAGCATGAAACTTCCGCAATAGTACCATGCAAAAAAAAATCAAATTATAACTCTCTGGGGGCCAAGGGCTCAGATTAAGTCGTTTTTCTTACAAGAATAATATAAAAATTTACTCATCACTAATTCTTCAACTTCACGTTTAAGCAGGAACATGAAAAATTATTTAAATTATTACTCACTGGACCGGTGCCCAAATGTAGTTTTTTTCTGATATGAGCCATATAAAAACGGACTCATCACTAATTCTCTATTTTTCCGTGTAGATAGAAGCATCCAACTATGACAAGTTGTTAAGTATACTCTCGCGATGGTAACATGTGAAACAAATATTAAAATTATCACTCTCTGGGGGCCGAGGACCCAGATTAAGTTTTTATTTTCTGACAAGAGCTATATAAAAACTAACTCATCACTAATTCTCTAACTTCACGTGTAGGCAGAAAAATGAAACTTTAAGCAGTTGTTGAGTACCCTCTCACGATGATAAAAGGCGAAAGATTTTTTTTTAATTATCACGAACTGGGAACCGGGGGCCAAAATTTAGTTTATTCCTGATATGAGTTGTATAAAAATGTGTTAAAACTTACGATACTGTATATATGGATGTATCTTGACCAAACTTGGTATATAAAAACTTGATGGCCAATAATGAAATACTATAAGACATTTAACTCATATTATCCATTGTTTTGGAACTGTGGGCCCCTAATTTTTTTTTCGTTAAAGTTTAAGACTATCCAATTTTTATTTCTTACGATTTTTACAAATATTGAGAAAACAAAATTTCAAGCACGATCAAGATTGAAGTCAACTTTTATTTTTAACTTAACATCTTACACCGATTGGGCCACAGGGACCTTATTGTAGTTTATTAAAGCCGTATAAATAGTATTTTTATTCATCAAATAGCCGTCGAACATTGGTAACTTGTTGATTATTCTCAATGAAATGTTTATGGCGTATATCATTTTTAAAATATCACTACCGGAGTCCAGTGTCATTTGTATTATGTCTGATATGAAGTCATTCTAAACAGTGGCTAATGGGTAAATGGATGAATTATTAACCAAATTTGATATTAACAAATTTGATGACCCGTAAAATTCTATTGGATAATAAACTCCTCAAGTATACTCCTTCTGGGCGGGGACTTAAATATTTTTTATCGTAAACTATGAAAGCTTTATTTGCCATTTGCTTTTAAACAATTTAGACTTATATAGAAACATATCTACATCATTATGGAAATCTTCAGACCTTTTGATCTATGCAGATCCTGCTCATCATTTGCCAAGGGGCCCTTAATATCATAGTATTCCCCATTTGATTTACACGACCTCTACAAATATCGTAGAGAACCTTGCAGGTACCAGTTGTAGGGACCTCGTTACTGGTTAGTTAATAATCTAGTTTCTCTCATAGTTAATACTCTTTTACGCTCTGTCTTTTGCTCTCGTTCTCAATCTCAAATAACAAGAAGATTATTACTTTAATTACTTTAGTTTATTTGTTTACTGATTTTACTTCCACAAAACACTAATTACTACATTTGTTCTACGTCTCATGTCTACCAGTCCTCCGAGTTTTTTCCCCAGTTCCCTGAGTGCTTCCACTCTTATGCCACTAAAACTAGTCACAAGGCCACGACATGTCTGAAGTCCGTCAAACAATCTGTTGGACCCCCCTCTACAATCCGTCAATCAATCATCATGTTCATCAGCGGATTAAGACTTTCGCTGGGGGCAGTTTGACATAATAGTGTCTGGCGTGTCTGGTGAAACTTCCACCCAGGACACCTGTACGCTTGGTACTTTGAACTAACACTACTGACCAGAGCATTTCACACCCCTTGGTCAGCTAAGCGGGCTATAAGTCTTGGTCAGTCTTCGGATGCCCTTCATATCCCTTCTGAAATCAATGGACCTGCCGTCTCCTTATATGCTAATCACCAATAAACGCCCTTAGTCTTCCACAAAACCCCCTGCATACAAAACAATGTCATTCCCGACATTACGTAACATCTCGGCGTATGTTTGTCTTCAGTTGTCTATAAGCCTGATTGCAAACTCACCCATATTATGTTGTCTTCAGTTGGGTTTGAGTGACTAAGACCCTAAAGCATAATTCAAAAGCAAATAAACTATGAAGTTTTGTGTTTACCGCCAACACACATTCCCCTCCACCAATCCAATGTTGTTCATGCACCTCTGTACTGTGTCAAACCTCTATATGTCTAACAGTCGAAACTCTCGTCGTCACTATCTCAATCAATTATCTTTGAACAACTTAAAAAATCAACATTTTACAAAATTGGCACGAAAAACATAACTGAGAAAAATACCTTCACTTTTCTAAATACATCAACATTTTACAAAATAATGCATGTAAACATTTCATAATCATTAACATAATTTATAGAACATGGACATAGAAACCATTTTGTAAATCATAATTTTAATGAAAATAAAATAAGGTTGCAGGAGGAGTTCTTTAAAGTCGCAATTTTAAAGAAAAAAAAACAGCAACAAATAACGGAGTTATAGCAAACGTTTATTTAACGAATTTTCAAGAACATCTTAGAATAAAATTTATAAATGGATTTTTAAAAAATACATTGACTGACAGGGACGCACCACAAGAACAATGACTACTTATTTTGACTTAACTTTAATTAATAGGCGAGCCATTTCTATTTTTAAGGCAATGGAAATTGTTATTATTTTAAAGAGTTTATATAGAGGAAATTAAATAGTAGTGCCCTGCCAAAAAAGTGTGCATTTTGGAGTTTTTTAGATATAGTGTTTTAAGAATACACGAAAAGAAAAGTAAATTAATTAAAGATTAAACACTTGACATTTGAAATTAGTCGTAACTTTCAAAATAATTATGCAACCAATTTTATATCTAAAGCTATAAACACACAATTACAGTCCTTTATTAACACTCGAAAAATAGAACCAACGGAAAAAGCCACATTAAAAGGCCCAAACAATAAAACTATCAGGGCAATAAGATCAAACCAAAAATTGACACAAAATATTTTGCACAAAGGTTCTATACAACCGGTAGCAGCAGGCTATCTACAATACATATCTATTATATAGTGACTTTTATACACACACATTATGCAACCAATTTTATATCTAAAGCTATAAACACACAATTACAGTCCTTTATTAACACTCGAAAAATAGAACCAACGGAAATAGCCACATTAAAAGGCCCAAACAATAAAACTATCAGGGCAATAAGATCAAACAAAAAATTGACACGAAATATTTTGCACAAAGGTTCTATACAACCGGTAGCAGCAGGCTATCTACAATATATATCTATTATATAGTGACTTTTATACACACACACATATATATAATTATATATTTATATATTGATAAATATATAATAGTCACCTAAACTAGGTTTGATTTTTTTTTAAACCGTAAAAAACAAAGTTTTTGACTATAAGAATCCTTTATTTATGAGACGTAACTAAAGGTATGTTCATTAAAATACCCATCGCACAAACCAAAATCATCCAAAATTTTAGTTATGTCTCATATATAAGGCTTTATAGTAAAATCAAGTAATAAAACTCGAATGAGTACGCAATTTCCAAATAAGAATTACTGATTTTTTTATTCAAGGAAATCATTCTAGATTACATTAAACTTCGATTCAAATACTTAATTCTGAAACTAAATACAATATGACGTCATATCCCCTCAAGCAACATCACATCAAGAATGTGCCAATATAATGCCACATCGCAACAATCAAACATAAGCATCCACAAAGAGGGAAACACCCCATTAACTATCATTCTAGATGACATTAAACGTCATCTCAAATCAATAATTCTGAAACTAAACAAAACAATTGCTTTCTACAAATTGCTGCTAAAATTACGGGAGTCGAAAGAAAAGATATTTTTAAAAATTCCTTCTCCATTATTGTTCTAAATATAACTAGCTATTGTTTGGCGTTTGTTTCAACCCGATAGATGTTATGGTTGGCGAGAAATAAACAAAATACATATATTTTTTCGGTTTATGTTTTATTTTCCAAAAAATCCAGTAAAAATCTTATCAGTATTTTGGCCGATATACATCCTTGGGACCTACTTAACATATTTACAAAAGACCCGAACCCTCTATCTGGTATGATTGAGGAGGAGTTCATGTGCAAGCTCGAAAAGTGCACAGACATTTCAAATGTATAAACGTAATTCCCAAGGGAAATTGAGTTAAAATCGACAACAGCCTGCCTGCTAAATTTCATCTAGATTTTATCACGAGAAAATGGTTTTATAAACATGATTAATATAATGCGAATGGTGTGACAGATTAGCATAACATTTACAGATTGGGAATATATTTTTAAAAAGGTTGTTCAATATAATACGATCCGCTACAGTCTAGAACAAAAATGCACATGCTACATAGAGATACATTGAGACAATCTAAAATTTCATGAATTTAATTACACCACATTCGATCGATCTGAAATTTTGATAGATCATTTTTATCTTCGGCATGAGTCTGTCTGCAAAATTTCATTTCGCTAGCAAAGGAGAAATTTGGTTAAAAATCGATCCAATGTTTTTTGGCTAACAATCAAGACATCAAGCAGACGCCCCGAGACAATATAAAGGATTAAAAAAACTATCTATATAGTTATTCTCTTTGTCGCCCAACCATGCGGGACACCACCACGCAAGTATGTGCAAACGAACATGGGGTCTCGAGATATAATTCTTTACGTCGCCCAACAACGCGGGACACCCCGCACGCACGCCGACACTCTAAACCTCCTCTCGCCCCCTTCACCAAAGCGAGTATGTGCAAACGAGCATGACGAATGAACCTCACTGGGGTCGACCAACGTGTCGAGACCAACAAGTGTCCTTACATTCACTTGCATTGTTCCTTCACAGAATAACGTGAGATTCGTAGTGTACTGGTTATCATGTCAGCCTTATACGGGAAGGTACTGGGTTCAAGCACCAGCAAAAACATTGCCTTTTTAATTTTTAAAAAGTCTGTTCGTGCCCGTTATTTTACCTTTTTATTGCCAACATGGTTGACCCTCGCTAGGGTCGGCCAATCACAGTTTATGGTTGGCAAAAT